>CALNHX010008266.1:20837-62717 GCA_940337035.1 Agriotes lineatus | reverse complement strand
TTATCTTCCATAATAACAACACCAATAAAACTTAAAACACCCCAAAATAAACTTAAAACAACTGTAAATTATGATTAAATCATTCCCCAACAACACTGGAATTGCTTTATTTTCAGTTGAATTGACAATTAAGCATTTGCATTTGTTTATTTAGTATTGAAACAATTGCTATCGCTAGCCTAAAGACTAGCACTAACATACTTGATGAATGGCAGAAATAGTTGATAACAAAATTAATTTATATCGATAAAAAATGTTATATCCCTAGACTTTTGTGATGTGTGTATATTGGCAGTACTATATTTTTACTATATTTATTTTTCCTTTCTAAAGTATAAATATTTATACGCAAATCATTCATTCTTTCAAATTTTGACAGGTTTTTAATTTTATTGGAAATTCTAGGCCTGCGTAATTTAAAATCGTTGAAATGTGGATACGAAGATATTCTATCAGAATGCTTATCTGCAGGATGTAATTCCGATACTATTGACCACAAAAAACAATATTGATCATCATTTTTTACGTTAACTACAGCTTTTTTATTTTTTATATCTTGAGGCAACTTGATATAACTACCTACTGTTAGAGGACTGTAATTATTTAAATTGACCTTTAAATGTAGTATCTCGAGTAAACTCCAACCTGAATCACGTTCTTGAAACTCTTATAATTTTGTCAACAGTTTATTTTCCACATAGTTTGCGTACCATTGTTTTATATTAGTACCAGAATCAATTTTTTCATTTTTAGTAGCAAACGTCTTTAAATCTATCTCCCCACTGCTAGGTTTGATAAAATATGCGCTAAATATTACATTAGCTTTAAAGATTAAATTATTTTTCATAATCTTAAATTTTTATTGAAAAACTTTTATACGATTTTGAAAGAAATTCTTGAGGCTTCTTATAACCCAAATTTGCAATGATGCCAGTCCTTATTCGACTATGAAAACATGATTCCACGTCTTCCCACACTAGCTTGTTTTTATTTAAAAAATTTTGCTGTCGCTCGCCTCCTACACCTGATCCTCTCTTTACTAATTTAATTTTTAAATTTCTTAATAATTGCCGCTGCCCCTTTAATAAACTAAGGTTTGCTTCTAACTTGAAAGGATTTTAATTTTTACCACCACCATCACGAATAAACCGCCTAACAGTTAAAATAGTTCTATTTACAAGATTAATCCACCTATCAAGCTCATCACTACATTTTATAAACTGTAATGCCTCCTAATTGATTTTATAGAATTTGAACTTAATTCTGAAATACTATTTGCTGCACACATGCTGAAAGTACGCGTGACGCTGCAACACTGATTTTGCAGACAGCCGAAACTGCGTATTTAGAGAGAAAAACACATCTGGCGAGCAATGATGTCATCACCCGCAAATTTCTCACACACAACTGAGGAGACAATTTACTCCATGCTGCGATGAGTCATCATAACACATGTTGCCACATGCTGTGATGAGTCATCCACAAGCACATGTCGAAAATAATTTCCCAGACTATGACGTCACCCTAAGGTCAATCACCTCGCAAAAAATACCCCACACGTCTGCGCGACATCCGGTCATCATAACACATGTGGCCACATGCTGTGATGAGTCATCCACAAGCACATGTGCGCCAACGCAAATTTCCCAGACTATGACGTCACCCTAAGGACAATCACCTCGCAAAAAATATCCCCACACGTCTGCGCGACATCCGGTGCGCCCCAGACATCTGGTGCGCGCAAATATCGCCCCTATTAACAACCTGCGCAGAACACATGCGCAGAGACACACTTTGGTCCAGAACCCTTCTTGTACTACTACTATTGTATAATAACCAGTCTTTAAGATTTATGTAATAAAACGTTTTCAGTTGCATTAAAAAAAAGTTCTAAACCGTTTTACCTTAGGTGATCACTCTTGCCCCCTGCTCTCCCCTACATACTTTTGGAGTAATGTAAGTTTGGCTAAGTCAACTTATTTTAGGTCGAGGAAGCCACCGTTGACGTAGGACCCATTCATTACCGATGACCCTATATGTACCGTGTATTAAACTATTAGTACTTACTGCTTATGTACAAAATATGTGAGCGCAAAGGAGGTGGAATAGGCCCATGGTTGTGAATAGTCCAGTCGCGCGTTCTCAAAAATGGCTATCAGACGATATAGGCTCGGTTTCTTCAGGGCAGATTTCCTCAAGTTTACTCCTGATGGGAGTGGATCGCAATAAGCAGCGTTGATACAATTCAACTGCCATGGTTGGAGTGTGATGATCGGCGGTATCCGTTTACATTCTGCAAACAAATAGAGGAAAGTCACCAAAAGCGGGCCACCATTTTGTTTTTGACGTCTATAAAATACAATATTGAGTATAAAAGAATCGCAATATATCTAATGTATACCTTATGATGTTACTTAACAACTACTTTTGATTTAAATCCAAAAATGTTAAAAAACGTTTTAGAAACAGAAAAATACAGCAACACTGCGTTTTTCTGATTTAGGAAAATGGTGTCCTAAAGTGGGCCACCTCAGAAAAAGGAACTATTTATTTTTTTTAGTGATTGAAAATGGAAAAAATATAAACGAAACATTGTATAATTGTAATCCACATTGTTTAAACATAAAAAACTCAATAAACAAATTATAATTAAGAAGAAAATAGTAATTTATTATACAAGACGATAAAGTTAAATTTTATCTACGAGTGAATCGTTTAACGTCGAAACGAAGTCGAGACGTTAATGATTCAAGAGTGGATAGAAATAACTTTATCGTCGTGTATAATACAATATTTTTTTCTATAGCAAGAACTTTAACAATTTAATAAGAAAATAAGGACAGTTAATCACATTTCAAAATGTCAGTAGCTAGATTGGGTTGCTACGATAATGGGCAGCTGTCATATTTAATTTAAACAAAAATTTGAAAATTAAATTACTTTATCTATCCTTGATGTTAAAGTGCTACTTTATCTACCCTTGCTGTTAAAGTAAAACTTGACCTTTTGTTTTGAGTTGATAAAAGCACACTTTAACATGTGCTATAGAAAAAATATATTTTATTTATTTTTTTTACAAATTATTTACAAAAATCGCAAATGTAGATATCTTTATCGGCACCAGCACATTCCACATGCGCCCACATAGAGCAAACAACGCACATGACCCAGAGCTCGCCACCGGCGTCTTCTGAAAACTTTATATTACAAAACATACATTCAGCATCGCCATGCTCTTCCAATAGAGTTACTGAATTTACAATTTCTAGTCCGGATGACGAACCCGAGGTCACCTCACCGTCACTGCTGGAGTCTGATTCTTCTACAAGGCGTCTCTTAACTGTCTTCCTTGGTTTTGGTTGTATAGACCTTGGAAGAGACTTAAATCCACGGCCACGGCCTTGACCACGAGAGCGCGCTGCCTGCTCAGTTTTTCGATTAGCCTTAGCTTCTATTGCCCCTTCTAAATCGTTTTTGTATGGTGAAGAAGTTATGATTTGAGAACGACATGCCTTTCTCCCCCTGGTTGAAGTCCTTTTCTTAACTTTTGGAATGGGGGCGATTTGAAATGGGCTTGTTTGAAAGGCATTTGAACAATTTTCTGATGCATCCGCCTTGTTGAGCTGGTCTTCAGAAGATGTTGATCGTAATGGCACAGGAAGTTGAGACGTTTTAGACGTTGATGGCTTATTCAGGTCCACTTCTAGGTCTACGACTTGTTCACTGACATGAGATTTTTCTTTGCTCTCTTGATTTTGTTCATACTGAAGTTCCCTTTCTTTTCCACCTTCAGAACTATGAGGAGAGCGCTTCATCTTGTTAGCCTCTTCGATATATTCTGCATCTGAGAATGTGTCTTTGTTTATAGGGTAAATACCTGTCACTCGGAAGCCATTCATTGAAATTTGAGCAGTCTGGCATTTAATGTAGGCTCTCCCAAACAACTCCATCACATCAAAGGCACTAACAGGACGATCACTTTGCCTTAACCAAATACTGATTTCCTCACTGTAGTAGGCTTTAAGAGGACCCATGAAAGTTCTGTCGAGAGGCTGCATCTTGTGAGATGAGTGTGGGGGAAGTGAAACAATGGTAACATGGTTTGCCCTAGCTAAGTCAATCAATGCAATGTTCTGTGTATGGCTATAGTGACCATCCAATATTAGGAGCACTGGCTTCTCCTCTGTAGGCTTGGCAACTTCCAGAAAGTGTTCAAACCACTTAGTAAAAAGATTGGTTTGGATCCAGCCAGAGGGATGGGCTGCAAAAATTGTTCCCGGTGGAGCCCCTTTCTGCAGTTGTACATTCATATTTTTTCTTGGAAATACAACTAAGGGGGGGACAAATAAACCTGCAGCATTCATGCATACAACAATGGTAATTAATGCTCCACGTTCTGCGGATGTTAAAGAAACTATTTGCCTCTTTCCACGTAGGCCAATTACTTTCGCCACTTTTGATTGAACAATTGAAATTCCACTCTCATCTACATTATAGATTCTATCAGGTGTGAATCTCTTCTTTTCGTATAGTTCTTCCAGAAGCTTGTAGAATTTTTGAGTGTTATATTTGCTGAATCCGAGTGCCCTGGAATACGATGTGCCTGTAGGTTTCCTTTCGGACAGTTGGGTTTTATGGCGTTTTAGAAACAGTCTAACCCATTTTTTACCAGCCATTTCATTCTTAAAAGGATGTTTTACATTATTTTTCTCTGCAAGCTGTATAGCCATTCTTCTCAAGTCTGTACTGTACGGGTAAGCCCAAAAAGGGATGCTTCCAGTTACACAATAATCAACTAATTCCTCCTCCAGCTCTTTGCACAAAACTGTAGGTCTTCCTACTTTGGTTTGTGCTGCCATCAGGGGAGTTCCATATTTTTCTTTTGCCAACCTTTGAAGTGTTGACCTGGGCACTCCCCATTTTTTACTGGTTTTCAACAAGCCTAACTTTTTTTTTCTAACATCATCAATAGCTTTTGCCATGCATCCAGGGGACCATGCTCGTAATTTTACTGTTTTTGGCATTGTATTTCTGCAACAAAATTGCTCAAAGATTACATTTTGTATTTTTGATCTAAAAAATAGGCAGTCCGCTTTAGAAAACTTATTCAAAAGCCGATAACTTTTTAACCAGATACGCAAACTATCATAAATAGATAGCTCTTACAGTACCCTTTAAAAATATATATGGGTTAAAGGACCTATCTAAGAAACTTGGTCGTAAAAACTACTAAAACACACGTCTAAAACCTAAATAATAGGTAGCCCGCTTTAGGGAACCTGTAGTAGCCCGGGTTGCGGCACCCATGTAATTATTGTTTGAACGCCGATAACTTTTGAACACAATATGCAAAATATTGCAATCCAAAAATATATAACTCTTACAATGCCCTTTAAGAATATATATGGGTTAAAGGATTTACCTGAGAAACTTGGTCGTAAAAACTACTAAAACACACGTTTGATAAACTTGCACCTTGACAAATGAACTTTCTGCTGTCATCTAAACAAGAATGCAGGATAGCGTCTCTTGTCGGTGCGACACAACCGGGAATATACTAAACTATAAGTTACAAGTATTTTCGTTAGATGGCAGCAGAATGCATAGCTAAAATTTAATAGGCCCGCATTAAGACCCCGGCCCGGGTTTGGTGACTTTCCTCTACCGAAAACAGCGCACCAACCTCACCATCATTAAGGGGTAGGCCCTAAAGCTATTCCTCGTAAAATTCACCCCGCCGGAACTCATTGTAAACACTTACTTCAAACGTCAAAACGGTACGATTTTAACCCTGGTTAGGCGCACCGGCGTACTCCGTACGGCATCACATGCTAATCGGTTATAATTTGACAACACCGCGTTGTTGTGATTCACCAGCTTATGTTAAAATTAGAGCGCGCCTAGCCAATGGTTAATGGTGAATTTGCCAGTCCCAAGCGATGTAAAAATGGGTATTTTCCGGTACTTGAAGTGCCCAGTACTCGCCTTGCCAGAGAAAGAGTACCGTGAGCTAAAAACTGAAAAAGACTATAACAAAGCAGTGAACCGCCTACGAAGGGATAGATTCAGGGCCGTATCTAGGATCGCTGACATGGAGTATGAATATTGTGTTCGCCCTCTAATTACAATTAGAGATAGGGTAATAAGTCAGTCAATGAGGTTTAGTAGACGATCACTACTAATGGTATGGTTTTTTTTTGTAAGGATCTATTGCAAAGGGGCCAATCCGTCCCACCATGGCGGCAGCGGCGTTTGCCAAACTCTCAACGTCAAAATTTGTTAAAACGTTTAGTAGCACTAGCGGCTGCTCGCACTAACCTAATCTGGTTGCGACCTTTACGCCACTACGTAATTAAAATAAAGGTTTTATTTTAATATATAATAAAAGGCTGGGATATATTAATCAATATTTAAGCCAATATAGGAATAAAAATGTTAAATGTTTGCATTACTGTAGAGTTAAATGAGAAAATAAAACGCACCTCGGGTTATTCATTCTTATTTATTTCCAAGAAGCATTATTTTACAAATTTAACACATAACATCATTAGTAATGAATAAAATTAAGGAAACAATCAGAAATTAAAACAACAGACAATAGTTATTTACACAACATACAATATAATATTTGTATGTAACATGTGTGTAAAGTGAACCTTTTTTACGAATGTAAATTTTGATGTAAGAAACAATCACGAGTGAAAAAAGGTGCTTTACACACATGTTGCATACAAAGAATTTTCTACATCCGACAATATAAAACCATTAATTTAAAAAATAAATACCAAAACCTTATTTCCCTCCCATGTACAATTTTATATGAGTCAACAGTTTTTGAATAATACTATTTTAGTCATTTTGTGTCTAATTGAAGCCTCTTTACCGTGTAACTGTAAGTTCACTAACTTTGAGTGATGAGGCATTCTGCATTTTATAAAAAGTTGGATAATTTTTCTAATTAACTGAAATTCATGACATTCTTCGGACCGAAATTCTTGTACCACAGGATGTTTGGGTTCAAAAATGTGAATAATATTTGCAAAATGGTTAATTGCTGTGTTTATTAATACACTTTTTACATTTAAATTTTTATTTTTTAACAATCCTCGTTGGTCTATTAAGTATCTGAATTGTTTTTCCACGAAACTGATTATTTTAAATACAACACTAGACGAATAAATCAGACCACCACGAGTCACTGAATTAGTAAATTTCTTAAAACTGTCACCTGAGGAAACGTAAGAATGATCATCATTACAAGGTTTATTATTATAAAGTAAAATGTCATTGCAGTGAGTACATGTTGACAGATTTATTAAATTTCGAACTATATAACCTGAAATATAAAAAATTACATTCTCTTGGAAATCTGTCAAATTTCTATTTGCCAAACACTTTACCAAAGAATTAACTTCTTGTATGTCTTGACTGTCATTACTTACTTCAATTTTTCTCCTACCTGCAGAGCGAAATTCAAATGTGGGAGTGCAATATGTATTAAAATTGGCACAATTTGCATTTACGCTTGACGACACAGAATTCCTAAATAATAATTGAGGGCCTTAGAATAAAAGGAGTACAAGTGCAATTTTCAACATTCTGAGATATTTGCACTCAAAGTTATATAACTTTTTAAAATTCTTTAGAATAGCTGGGGATTTCTTTCCTTTTTGGTTGTCTACTAAATTTATTGTTTTGTTTCATATGTTAATTAATTTACTTGAATGAATGATACAAATTTAGGAAATTTGAAAAATGTAGTTGTACCCCTTTTATCCCAAACTTTTTTACATCGCTGTTAAAAATAATATTGCAATTTTTTAAAGTATATATTTATTCAAGTATTAAAGTGGGAACGTAAACAAAATTTTTATAAGCATATTACCATATCATTATTCATAATCAGAATACAAAATAAAATCAGTATCTTCGCATATTTCTTCTTGACTTTCACCTATTGGTTGATGTTCTTCTTTTTCCTCATTTTCAGCTTTTTCGGTGTTTTCCTGTCTACCCTTAGTGGGCCTAGATGTCCTGCTTCCTTTTTCTTTCTTTTCGTGTTGAATATCATTGTAAAATGTATGGTATATAGGAGGGATAAACTCTCAAAGTGCCTGTAAATTTTTCCATTTAAGTTCATTAATTTTCAGACTCTGATGGTGCAATTGTGTGAATGTGTTCTCAAAACTGGTGCTGGGCCGACCAGTTCCTTTAGCAGGACAAATACACCTACTAAATGGAAATTCCACATCTAACGTTGATTTATAATAAAAAGAAAATGACGTTGATTTATTGTAGAAAAAATATTGAATGTCTCTCCATTTAATTACATGATGGTCCGTATCTTTCTTAGGATCGCTGATGATTTCATTCAACGTAGAGAAACTGTAAAAATCCTTAATGGTCATTTCATGGACGGAAAACTTTTTACAAGATTTACTAATAAGATTTCTCCAATGTTCAGGTAC
The DNA here is from genome assembly GCA_940337035.1 of Agriotes lineatus. Classification (NCBI taxonomy): domain Eukaryota; kingdom Metazoa; phylum Arthropoda; class Insecta; order Coleoptera; family Elateridae; genus Agriotes; species Agriotes lineatus. The sequence continues at coordinate 54,249 of CALNHX010008266.1, read as the reverse complement.
AAATACCTGAGGAATTTTTCGTTTTGCCTTTTCGATGATTCCGAAAGATTGGTCGCACTCCATATACGTATGTCCCGGTTCTAAAAACTTATGATGAATTTCCTGAATTCTTGTTGCTTTGACCAAGAACATAAATAATTTTGCAATATTTTTATTTTTGTTCTGTCCCCCACACGAGTCGCTATAGGCAATAATCTTTGTCATATTTTGAGGTAGAACACTGTTAATGAAATGAATCAGGCACGACCCAATTTCTTGGGAGCCTCTGGAGGCAACGGTCGCATCTCAAACATACATGTTTGACTCGCCACTTACGAGATTATAAACGCAAAAGTTATACGTCCATAACTGTCGTAAATAAAAGACTTTTGATGTGGTAAGAAGAGGGGTTGGTAAAGCCTGCTGAAGGTCGAAACAAATCACACACGTATCTGTGGAGTCTTTATATTGTTTTACGTCATCTTTCTTAGCGGCTAACGCCTTTTCTGCTTTTCGATGATGGACCGACTGTTTCACTGTAGTCTCTCTAACGTATCTGAGTTCGGTCTATGAAAGCGTAAATTAAATTCCGTATTAAAAACAAATCTGTAGTAGGATTCCTTAACAGGAAGAGAAGTTTTTTCTTTACAGAATTCAGAATAAAGTTGATACATTTCCTTTATGTTTAATTCTGGTGACAAATACAGAGTATTGAAGTTGGATTTCCTAGAGTAATGACTCTTGTATTTGGGGAACATTTTGATGTGCTCAACAACAAGATTTTGGCGTGCTGATTCCATCTTCCTACCATGTCCTGTACCTCTTCGATCTTTCTCGCAAATACCAACAGAATTCGTTTTTGCGCAAACGGTGGTAAATCTTTTATTGCTGATATCACACGTTTTAAGAAAGAACATTTTACATACCCGTTTATTTAGCAGTGTAATTTCAGTGCTAAAATGTTTGCCACTATCACTGTCTTTTTTCCTTTGGACTGGTTTTTTCTTTATGCATGAAGAAAGGAAGGAATTCTGCAGATCGTAAGATGCCAAATTATAAAACTTATCAAAAATTGTCTGTCTTTCTGCCTCGGATATATTTTTGTTGCAGTTATACCTGCAAGAATGGTCATAAATCTGCAAACTACGGGGTAAATGTTCCTTTTTTTGTGGCCAATGTACGCCTTTCCAGAATTTCGAAGCAGTTTCTTTTTGTTCACTTTCCACTCTTTCTCATTACGCCTTCGTTTTCTGGTTTTTACTGATTTTTGGGGGCGCTCATTTATACTTTCGTCCAATTCCGTGTCGATGTCCGTGTCAGGGATATAATCGCTTCCTTCGTCAGTATCAAATGGGTCAGGAACATTGGGAGTATCTTAACAAATAAGTAGAAAATTACCAAACAGAGCCCTAAAACCTAACCTCAAAGTTAGGAAATTACAGCTTACCTTCTTGATCGTCACTTTCCATGTTAAACAAAGCCACCCAAAATGTAAAATGTAACACTTAAGCAATAACCGGTTTCAATTAAACTTAAGCAGCTCTAATTATTACTCCCAAACAAGTGACACTTGTACCCCTTATATAGCAAACAAAATTCAGCATTTGATTACATAGTATCTTTAGTTGACAATAGATGGCAAGAAAAGCTAGAAAATCACTTACATCTATTTTACACCAAACAGATACGAACTCAAGATGTTCAAATCTGTACTTAACTCAAATATGAAAAAACTGCACTTATACCCCTTTTATTCTAAGGTCCTCAATTGTCTTAAGGACCACTTCACTTGTAGGGAGTTAGGATTGTTATTCCACCCTCCACGGGACCTAATACAGGAAAAAAACAGTTCCAAATGATCTTGAGAACACTTATAAGATAGGAAATAATTTAACGGGTTTTCGGTTAAACTAAACAGACCTTTGGCCAAAACAAGTGTACTTTCCATAGTTAACATAAAACCTACTGAAAACGTTCTCCTATTATGGCACAGTATCGAAATTCCATCAATTTTGAGGCTTTTTAGGTACTCTTTAGTTTTTGAAAATATTTCCTCAAAATACTTTAAGGTTGCGGGTCTTATTGGCGCTTTGTAACCCTTCTCATAAGGGTTTCTACAATTGAATCACGGAAATCAAAAACCAGCTAAGTCAAAAAACACAAATTGTTGAGAAATTAAGAAAAACTTGGTAACAAATTTGAATGTAAATGTAGCAAATTACGTTTTGGACATTATATAGTAGATAATATTCCATTTCGTGTGGTATTGCCGAATTTGGAATTTTTTTTCATATTACTGAAAAAAAAAACTCTGAAGTTGCTTGGACTTAGAGTTTTTTTGATTTCCATAAGCAAAGCGTGGAAAAATAAGTGCAATGTGGGACTATACCTTAAATTTATTGGGAAAAAATACAAGCAAATAAGTAAATACATGTTACAAAACGAAATAAACAAAACCATAAACAAAAAAAATTAATCAAGCAGCTCTGTATCAGATTCGCTTTCGTCGCTCTCTGTGGATGTGGTTTTCTCCAGTAGTGGTTGGTAAAAGTTTTGCTCCTCATTGGACAGGAATCCCACCAGGATCTCTAGATTTTTGGCTTTTTTCACATTAATCGGAATACGAGAGCTGTACATGGGTTCTGTTGGTATTGTTGGTTTCGTATTTGCTTGGAGCAAAGTAAAGTTTGTCCATATTGTACCCTTCATAGTGTTACTGACAGAAATCTCATTCTTATGGGCTGTAGAGTACTGTATGATTTTTGCAGCGGAAATTAAGAATTTTTCAGAAGGTTGTTTCTTTGCACCTTTCTTAACTATATTCTTTTTAAAAATGCTTCCAAAATGCTGTTTAAAGTTATAAACCATAGATTGGTTAACTTTTACGACAGCAAATTTACAGTCGTTTTCTACAATATCATACCACTTGAGAGGAGTTTCTATTTTCTCATATTTTCTTTTCTGTATCTCAATTTTAGCAAAATCTCTATCATTGGGAAGATAACTATGCCCTCTAATGGGATAACGTTGCTCATTATAATCAAATCTTCCACTTCTTATTAAGGTGAAAAGAAAGTGAACGAGTGTGTGGTTTCGGTTTTGCCCCGTGCATCCGTCCGAAAACACATAGAGCTTTCTTATATTTTGAGAAATAAAGTTATCAATGAAATGCTTTAAAAAGCTGACAACCTCTGAGCAACCCTTTTTTGCCACAGTTTCATCGTACATGTACATTACTTGGTTATTGTTCGACATGCTATGAACGCCGAAGTTATAGACCCACAGCTGCCTTAGGTAAAATTCGTCTGTAATATTGGTTACCGGTACAGGAAGATTTTGCTGATAATCAAACGGTATCATTTCTACTTCCTCATTTTCTACAGCAAGTTGCTTGCATCTATTAATTTCGTGATAAAAAGTTTTTGCCTTCATTTTATGTAACTTTAAATCTGTAGTAAGTTTATTTCGTATGGTTACATTTTTTTCATTTTGGATTTTTACATTGAGCTCTTCACATGTACGGCATTTATCTACCTGCGGCCTACCAAAGCCGTAATTAAAATGGTCTCGAAAGTATTTTAAATATGTACGGTAACTAGCACGTCCACGTACTTTATCTATTTCTACCTTCCCGTTTCTATATTTCTCGTACGTCGGTGGATCGTGTTTTTGAAGAAATAGCTCATACATTTTTCTTATAGTGAGGTTACTAGAAAGGTACCTGCGTTTCTTTGTACTTCCACTATAATGAGACACCCTATATGGAAAACTACGAATATGTTCATCGATCACATTAAGTACAGCTTCTGGAACAGCAGTGGGCCGATTGTTATGTTTTCCACGCTGTTCTTGTGGTGTAAGCCCTAGGACTGCAAGGTTGCTTAATCTTTTAACACGCTCTGATTTTAACCCGTGAAGACTGCAAAAAGCTTTGAAACACACAATGTACTTTTCAGTCCCTGCGGAAACAGAATTTTCTCTTATTAACCTGATCTATACAGACACTGCTTTTATTACGTACCTTTCTTTATCCTATAAATAAATGAAGCTCGTCGAGCTGTCCCAGGATTTTCCTTTCTCGGTCTACGTTTTTTAATAGGCCGAGATGTGATAAGCCCTTGCAAGTAGGCATCTTGTGCAACTTTGTTCCCTCCAGAGCCTAACTTGTTAAATTCTAATATAATATGTTCTCTGACAGCCGCAGAAAACTTCGCAAAACACTTTTTTTTGCAACTAAAATTTTAAAATGAATGTTCTAAACTAACAAATCAACAAAGTAAGGTTATAGGTACCTGCACGCTTCTCCTGTTGACCTAGCCGGAACCACATTACCTCTCCAGTTTGTATGTGATTGCCCTTCCGCTTTCAGCTTTTTAATTTTATTTCGACGCCACTCCTTTTCATCTCGACGTCGTTTTACACTGATTTCACCGTCACTTTCACTAGCGGAAGACATCTTACACACACGCCCAACTGATTACAATCGGCTAACAGAAAGGCTACCGTGCAAACTGTTTATCACGCAACTTTCTGCGCATGGAATACAAAAACAAGCCAAGTCAATTGACTTAGTGTGTTCTTGCATTCCATACAAACTTTAAGACGCTGTATATTCATATACAGAACGGACTTGGCGTTATCTTGCATTCCATAGGTAGCAATCATGTTTTTGATTACCATGGAATCGAAAAACCCACATTGACAAAAGGGTGACTTAGCGTGTTTTTGATTTCCGTGATTCAATTAAGGATATCAAATATTTTATCTATAAATCTAATAAATTCAATAGTAGCAGAACTGTTTTTAAATTTATCAACACCACATCCTTTTAAATATTCTATAGCATCTGCTACGCCAGAACTAAGGGCTTGTGCAGCTAACTTAACATTCATCACTTTATTTTTATAAAAAATGTGTTGAGATGTTAAGTTATTTGCTAATCGCAACTGCTCAGATTGCTGAATATTATCGAGCTCTTTAAGATACTCCCAACTAATGTTTCCTGAAGAACTACTAATATTTTTTTCAGCCAATGTATTTCTTGCCAGTTTCAACATGTGACATGGATCCAGTATACAAAAAATCTTCGTTGTAGACTCAGCGGGGTGTAAAAAAATGGAACCATTTCATCCTCTAAGATTTTACAACCTAATTTTGTGTAAGTGGCTATGTTTGTTTGAGTGCCATCTGATGTTATTGATCGAACAGTTATGCCACTGCCATGTAAACTTCTTAGACAACTATTTATTAATTGCGTTTGAAGATCCGAATCTGCTTTTGTCATCAAAAAATAAGCCACAGGACATTTAAAATTTTCTGTAAAACTAACTATTTAAAAAAAAGTGCTTCGGATGCAGCCATTTCAAAGTCTACGTCAATGATACCACCATAATTGACGTTTCCAGTAAATTTTCCTTCTGAATCATCCTAGACCACCTGCTTTCGCATTGCCATTCCGTCGATTATCAAAGCACAATTTTTTAAATTTGCATTTTTTTGGACTTTATCTTTTAAATAATCTAACACCTCTTGCAAAATTCCCGGCTCGCATTTGACACTGGACAACCATTTACGGATAGTGCGACCGTTTGGCAATGTGAAATGTTGACGCAAAAAATTATAGGCTTGCGGTGAATAAAAGTAGACTGTATGAGTAAATTGTTTCATTAGTGATGAGTATCTACGTTGTCCAGGGTGACTGTCTTTCTCATTTTTTCTCTGTAGTAGTACCAGTTCTAAAGGTAAGCCTATAAAACACAAAAGCCTATAAAACACAAAAGCCTATTAATTTCATCATTATATATTAAAAAAGTTGTTTCTCACCTTCAAAATAATTTTTAAGAACAGAATCCAAATTTTCATTACTAAAGCCACTTTCTGATATCTGATTTATGACATCCTTCATGCTAGATATCTTAACATCTCTTCTTTGTACTTTTTGTTTTAATGATTTAATTTCCCTTCTTAATTTCCTTATTGTTTCTTCTTTATTCGTTGCAGAGGTTTGTGTAGATTGATCTATCAACACTTTGGAATTAGCTGTTAATGTAGATGTAGAAGGTGCAGAACTTTCTGCATCCACGGCCTCAATTGTACTTGCACTGCTGGCAGTATCTTCATTCTAATAAAGATAGGTAACATATATTATTACGAACTAAAAAAATATATATAAAACCCATCTTACTTTTTTTAATATTTTTCTCCGGGGTAGAGGGACCTTTTTTACTAGGTGTTTGGGAAACTCAAACACACTAGGAACTGCATCCGGTTTAAGAATTTTTGCTGTGCATCCTGGTTTAATGAGGTAATCCGTTGCAACAAAATGTTTTCCGCAGAGCTTACTGGTCTTTGAGGGATACCAGTTTTCCCTTCCTACTGCAGCAATCCAAAGTTTCAGAATCTCTGGCCGCTTAAAAGGAAATCTAAAATAATGTTTTTTTTACCTTTTTTTATTCAACCTTAACCTCAAACAAGAGCAAATTAAAAAATATATATTAAAATAAAAGTATATATTGCGCTAGCGTGGCTACTTTTTGATTTTATAATTGAAGATTTTAATAAAACTTACGCGTGAAAAGAAATTTTGCTCCTTGCGTCGTGTACCACACCCATAGGCCACACAGTTTAGAACCATTATTATTGACCACAATTAAAGTAGAACAATACTATATATTTGTCTTAATAACTTTATCACCACAAAACACTTTAATTTACACTCTTAATACGAATACACAAATAAAAAAGAAATTTATCAGAGGTAAAACGGCACAGGTAAATAAATCCCATAAAAAACAACGTTTAAGCTTTCGAGGCGAACAAAGAAACCAATACTAAACGTCGTCCTTTCTCTCTCTGTTGCCCCTGGCACACAGCTGTTCGTTTCGTCAAAGCACGCGGGGCCTTTCCAGTTACGTAGTATTGAGTTCAATGGAGCGCGACCACGGCACAGGCACTATAGAAAAAGGAATGACCAGATTGGACAGCAATGCAATGGACAGGCACTGGCCGTCATGCGCAAATTACTGCTGTCATCCGCAGAATCGTGGAGGTGTACAGAGTGGTTAAAAAAGAACTGCATATAGTTAGCTTTCAGACATTGTGGAGAGCATATTATTTCATTTCACAAGGGAAATTAACAGCCTACTAGATGTAGCTCTTTTTAACGACTGTACTTATGTAATGGCAATAATATATAGATACTTGTTTATAACTTACTCTTTTTTCCGTTTCTGGCGCTCTTCAAAAGACGCTTCCTGCTTTTCTCCTAGCACAGCATGTCAAGTGTCTTTGAGAATGGAGTCCCATGGTAAATTCGTATAGAAAAAAAATTGTCAGGAAAATAATCACTATTTGCAAAAACCACAAATTTCACACGAAGGGTTACTAATTGCTAATACTGGTTGCTTCTCCTTGAAGGAAAATGCGTAATACTAGCACCCTTAACCTGCATTTACAGTGAAGTCCGGTTATAACGAACCTCAAGGGACTGTAGAAATTGGTTCGTTATAGCCCAGGTTCGTTACAAGAGTTACAACAACAACAAAATTGCGAGTTATTATAAACTTACTTTATTATCTATAATCGGCAACATTTGTACAATAAGTATGGAATCATTTATGTAAGAACGATAAACACGTATTTAATAGATATTTATTTAAAAAAATCGGATATTTTTGTCTGATTAGTATTACTAGCCGAATAAAGTTTGTCTATGTAAGCATCTACTTCGGAAAAACTATTTAATATACTATCCGGAATATTACACGATTGCAGAAAATAGCGGATATCATTTATTTTCTTAATTGTTTTATATACTGTTGGAATGGCAAGATCCTTCCCCGAAACCGATTCGTCGTCATGTTCGCTGCAAATTTCCTCGACTTGCTTATCTTTGTTTCTCGAATAATAGCTTCGTCGCTTAAAAATTCTGTAGTGGCAATATTTTCGTCCACAAGTATGTAAGCTTCAAGGTCACAATCCTGAAATCTGCCCATATCAATCGCTGAAATAAAGACAGGCGTTATGTACGTTGTTTATTCAACCACTCGGACAAGGGCATCCTTTTTGTTGTTACCTTTTGCCAGGCTTTATGAACAAAATTTATAGCATCTAGAAAATTTACGTGTGTATCTTGTCCTTCATAAATGCGGTTAATTATTCGTAAAAGAAGAAATTGTCTGTACTAACTTTTTAGGGAATGTATAACACCCTGATCCATGGGTTGAAGTTTTGAGCTTGTATTTGGAGGCATAAAAACCAATTTAATAAACTGTAAATGTTGGACATCCGGATGTGTAGGGCAATTATCAACAAGTAATAAGATGTTTCGGTTTTTCTGTCGCAATTCTTCATCCCATTCACGCAATTCAGTTGTAAAAAGGTCCGACGTCATATAGGCCTTCTTGTTCGCTTTGTAACTTAGAAGTAAATAAACCTACTAGTAAACTCTTTAAAAAATCTATTATGTGCACTGGATTATCTATTTATAATAAACTACCTGCAAGTATTAAAAGTTCACAGACTCTTAAGCAATTTAAAATAAATTTGAAACGCCTTCTTCAAGATTATGACTTCTACAATTTAGATGAATTTTTTCAAACATCGTTTTAAAATTGTTTTAATTGTGCATGTAAAAATTGTATTTGTTTTGTTTTATAATATGTACTTCGAATTTTCAACACAATTTATATTGTTTTTTTTTTAAATAAATATATTTGATTTGATGTGATTTTTAATTAAGTGGAAGGTGTTTTATATTTTTAAAACAGCGTGGATTCTTTGCCTTGCCAATCACGAGTAATTTCTTTTTTTCGGTACCATTTAAATTTGCACACACGAATACTGTGATCCGTTTCTTAGATAACTTTCCTCCAATGCACAACTCTCCCTTGAATTTTAGTGTCTTGTCGGGTGTAAGTTTGTAAAACAAGCCCGTTTCAGCTGCGTTAAATATATTATTGTCGTTAAAGTTTTCCCTGATTTTCGGCTATACATTTTGCAGCCAGTTTTCCACGGTATTCATGTTCACATCCGCAGCTTCTCCTGTAATTTTTCCACTAAAAATATTGTATCTTTTTTTCAATCTTTCCACCCAACTTCTACTACAAGAAAATTCTTGCCCATTGTTTAATTGCGTCTCCAACTCATCTGATTTTCTGTTTAAAATAGCACCACTAATAGTAACGTTAGCCTGTCTTTGCTGTGTAAACCACTTTAAAAGTGCGTTATCAACATTTTCGTGAATTGATTTTCGCAATTTTTTAGTAGACGAATTTTTGTTTTCAAATGCTTCAATAATTTTTGTTTTGTCTTTCCATATGATAGCAACCGTCGATTTTCACAATTTCGTATTTTGGTTTTAATAATTTTAACTTAATCTATCCTAGCTGAAAAGCCGCTATAGGACTAGCATTCCCTCTTCAGCTTGGTTTACAATAATTGTTTGGGACAAAAAACAATCAAAAAGAAAATTACATTTTAGTTGAATGTAAATTTAAAAAAAAGATTACTATAATAGGGTGAAATGGCAAAGAGAAAACTAGCTATTTTATGAAGTCTTCTCGATCCATGTCCATGTCCTGGGGTCGTCATCCTCTTTGCCTGGCGTCGGGTCCCGGCGAAGACCTGTTGGTGTCATCCCCTACACCAGCGAAACGTGCAGGAAGTTCCCGGAGTACGAAGCCGCAAACTGCAAACCAAAGAAATGATAAATAAGCGGCTTTAATACTCGACCGATGCGGTCACGCAGGTTAGGAAATAGGTTGGATAGGGAGCTCATAAGGAAGCGGATTATGGCGTGTAGGGAAGGATCTTCGGAGTGGGGGAGGACTTCTGGTGGAGGAGCGTCGACGGTTTTAAGCGGAGCAGCTGTAGCGTGAGTTGCAGCTTCTACAGGGCGCTCCGGGCATCTCGGAGAGAATACGACGTGATCGCCGTTGCAGTTGCTGCATTTAGTGGTGGCTTTGGAGGTGTTGGTTGGATGGGAAGCGCCGCAGACGGCCTTCCGCTGTTGACAAGCATCAGACGGATGGTCGAACTTTTGGCATCTGCGACACTGTATGGGCTGTGGCTTAGGAGGATGGGAGGGCTCTGCGTAGTAGGTAAAGTGGAACATTCGCAGTCCCTTGGTGAGGAGGTGGTCGATGGTGGCTTGGGATTTGTTGTTGATGCGGAACATAAAGGTGGGTTTGTCGGTGGCTTTCGCGATGATCCTCCAGGCGTTGCTGTACTTTAAGTTGGCGGCCCCGTCTTCACATCCACGCAGGAGAAGGTGGGCGCCTTTTTTATTGCTGCTCTGCGGGGGGCTGGAGATCTGTAGTCCGTGGCGATGGCGAGGGGCTTGCCGGCGTGGTCAGAAAGGGCGGCGAGGAGTTCACGAAGGTCCGCTTGCGGGGAGCTGATTGTAGCAACGCCGTTGGAGAAGACCTTCAGGTTGGAAACTAGTATGCCTGGGATCTTCCTGCACCGGAGCTCGAGGGCTTTTGGGGTCGTCGCTTCTCGGGGTAAACCTGAAACACTGACAGTATTAATAAGGGTCTGCAGGAGTGGGACGATTGGGAGTTGGAGCGTCGACTTTGGGTGACGTCAAACCAGGAGGCGGTGTTGGTGGGAGGTTCAGCGTCGGAGGTTTCTGAAGGTGCTGTTTGTGATGGAGACCTTGGAGACGGAGGCAACGATGGAGATGGGGACGGTTGCGGTGCCGGCTTTGGTGGCGTCGACGGATTCGAAACAAGGACTTGGGCGAATGCATCGTCCAACTGCTGCTTGAAACCGCGACGTCCGTCCAGAAAGTCGAGCACCGCTAGGTCCGCCAAGGCGCCAAACGTGAACGGGTAGGAAATCTGGTAAATGTAGGTGAATAACTCCTCTGGCGTTTGCGGCGTCATCTTTCTTCTACGGCGACGGTCTGGTGGGTGTTGAGCAGCTCCTCCATGGTCACGTGCGCGGACGAGTGATCCTCGCTGAGGGCGGGGCCTGCAGGTCACTGGAGTGGAAGGTGGACTGCGGCGGCGGCTGGTACGGTGGCGGCTGGTGACCCGTCTAGCTTGTTGACTATTCTTTTTATTGTCGAGTAGCTAATTCTCCGCCACTACATTTTATATCTATGTATTTATCTCTTAAAGTTGAGGGATTACTTGTGACCAGAAAATGTTATCAGGTAAGAAGGGATTAGTACATTCTTTCACAGAAACCTAGTCATTAGAGCAGCGGTTCCTAACCTTTTCAGTCTTGTTACCCCTATGACCTATCAGGGAAGGTGATTTTTTATCCCCCTTTAAAATGTTATTGAAGAAAACACATGTATACAAATAGCCTTTATTAATCATAGAATACCTAATTACAATTTCAATGTACTTCCTTAATTAATGACAGTTAATGTGAATGTTGGAACTGTTTTGCATTCCCAAGTTTTTTTATTTTAGGTTTAGTTCACGCATCGCAAGTCATGTTCCACATTGAGACGGTTTCTGGCTTTTGGTTTTAGTGTTACTAAAGTTGAGAAACCACTCTCACATCTAATGTATGGGTCAGAAGTTTTGAGAAAATGCTTAATCAGCAAAATAACGAAATTTTATTCAAACGAAAATTAATGGTTAATTTTAGATCTTTTAACAACATGAAAACTAATCTCAATAACAACAAAACACGATTTGTTTACCGGTTTCACGACAACTAGATCAGACATCAAAATCGAGCAGAAATTTCAAGGCTACTTTTTCTCAAAACTTATGACCCATACGTTATAAGTGGCAGCAAAAGGTATTATCATTCTTAGAGCTCTGTCAGCTATAATAGGATATTCGGCACCTACTTTTCGCCAAAATGTACCGAGGGCAAATGGTCTTAATATCCAAGAATTGGACTGACGATTGTCCATATTCGGGAAATGTTGCTTCAGGGAGTCTATTACTGCAGATAAATGGTGAATCACGGAATTTTCAAACGTGCTTTTTTCAGATTCGTCATTTACCAATTGCTCACACAGCTGTGTAAACATCGACATATCGCCAACTTGAACTCTGCGTTGGTAAAGTTCCAATTTACGCAGAAAACTTGCAACTTGATCCTATGCTGTCAAGATATTCGTCATATTTCCTTGTAATGAGATATTCAGACTGTTAATTTCACTGAAAAAATCGACAAATGTTTTATCTTTTATTTTTGAGTACAACTCTATTTCTTTTTGTGTTCTCTGGTTTTCGGGAAACAATCCTATTTCTTCACGGAGTTCATAAACCTTGTTTAAAACTTTCCCTCTCGACAACCAGCGTACCTCTGTGTGGTACAAAAGACCATTAAATTTGGCACCAACTTCATCGCAAAAAACTTATGATGCACAATTTTTACTACGTCATTCAATGCGCTGAGTAAATCTGAAGGAAGCGTCTTAACAGCCAAAGCGTAACGGTGTATCATGCAGTGATAAGATATAACTTGATGGGCAACTTGTTTCACGAGTGCTTGAAATCCAGAACGAATACCCATCATGTAAGGCTGTCTGTACAAATGCCAACTAGCTTTGACCAGTCTAGTCCTTTTTCCTCAATAAACTGTTTTAGCGTTTTGAATAGGTCTTCGCCGTAAGTACTGGTGGGCAAAGACTTGCAGAACAAGAATTCCTATTTTACACGGTCATCTTGAATGTACCGAGTAAATACCAGTATTGTGATCACGAAGTTACATCGGTTAACTCGTCCAATTGCAGCGCCAACATAGAACTTTCTTTAATTTCAGAAATAACGGTTGCCAAAATGTCGTTACTCAATTCTAAAATACCCCTATGAACTGTTGTATTGGAGTGATATTTCATTAATCTTAGCCACGTGTTGCTCACCAACAACGAGCGACACTCATCACACAAACAAGGTTTAATAAGTTCCTCTCCTATGGTGTGCGGTTTTTTGTTAATAGCAATGCGATAAGCAATTTGATCTATATGAAAAAAAGTTTTATAATTAAAATTAACACACTGAATTCTAATAATACTGATAATAAAGATTATACCCTACGGAATTAATTAATCAGCTATAGAGTTACACCCTATCTACTGCAGCCTAAACCCATAAGGCACAGTATCAAAGCTGATGCTTATTATAACTGAATTGATACATTTTACGCTCAGACTTTGATATTATCTCAAGTTTGACGTACGAGCTATGTTTAGGTCGTTACTTAAATACATAAAGGGGTTCATCCGCAACCTTTCTAGTAACGCTATTGTAGACCAGCCCCTTCATAGAGTCGAAATTGATAATGTTTGAGTTCATGTAATTTAATGTAATGCCTTTAACCTTGCATACACTAATTTCAGTGCTTTTGTCGGTTGAGTACACCTTGTAGCTATAATTTTTGGGGCCGCCGCTTACAAATTCAGTTATGTAGCTACCTATGCCATACTGCTCGATTTCATCTGTCAGCTGACCTAAAAACTCCCCTGTTTCAGGTAGCTAATCACCAGTTTTCGATATAAAAGTAATTGAGTCAGTATCGAAATAAAACACCCGTTCCCGAAACCTATCTAGGTATGTGTATACTGGTAGACTGGCATGAGCCGTTGTATATGCCGCAATTGCCACGTTAACAGTCGGTAATGACTGCCTCTGCAGGTTTATCCCAAGTCGCTAAAATTACTTTGTCATCAACAGGTACGATTGAATGAACCTCTACATCAGGGCTTGTTAGCATTAAAAAAAATCTTCATGACTCGTTATTACAGAACATTGCATTAGATTCTCGCGTTGGCCAAACTTACCCCAAAAACTATTTAGCATCAATTTAGCAAGATATGTTAGCCCCGGATTTTTCCGGACATTGTCCTTATTCAACTGAACACCTACTTCTAAATACTTATGAATATAAGCCTATTTGTCAGCGTCTGTGATGCAGTTATGGAGCCACCCCGAACATTCCTGTTTCATCTTTATAAAGTTGTCGACATAGCCACTAAAAAGGCCGCCTGTCTTTAAATTCTTATCGTATTGCACAACCTAAATTTCTACAATGGTATAATTTTTCTGTAGAGCCATTCTTAGTTCGTCGGCCACATAGGTCCCTACAAAACTACGCTAGTGATCGGTATGCGTACATACATAAGCCCTGATGCATAGTTTCCGCGTATGTGCGGCATAAAATAAACATAAGTTTGTTGTTAGTTTTATAAGGGAGCCCGGGGTGAAATAAAGACGCTGGCGGCAAGACAACGCAACTCAACATTATCAATAGATAACTGCGAACAAGCTTCGTGCGCAATAATAAATTTTCTCGTGTGGCTCACATTTGTGATACCGCCGTCCCGGGGATCTAAGGGTTCATGTTTTAAAACGGTTCGATTTTCGAAATCATCTTTAGCGACCTGATTCTCCTTTTAAAATTTTGCGAATTGACACTCCCACATTTCAATTAGCGTATAACCGCTGTTACGTATACGTGCTGACCTAGCTTCCGTGCGTTCGCGACGTAAAAACATGGCGTCCGCATCCTTGTCCACGTCATATGTTTGAAGCGGAAAGCAAGCTTCACATCCATGCCAAAAACTCGTATACAGTGTTATTCTCGTCGGAAAACCCGTCTACTAATAAACCATTACGAAGCCTGAATTCTCTGAATTTGCCGCTGTGCTGTATATTAATCCCCCCACTATGCTCCAGCCACGCTAGCCAATTAATGCCACTGCAGACTGCTTGTCTGCTAACCTATCACCTCCTGGAGGAATGGTGCCTATGGTGTTATCGCGTAAAAACCGCCTTCGAAAAGCCAGGTTACAAGCGCTAGCTATTGTAACTGATTCCTGGAAGGGATCTACGCCATTTTCGGCCGCGAATAATTTCCAAAACTTCAGACAAGCTTTAGCTAAAATTTGAACATCTAAAATGCAGTAGTCCACAGGTTCTTTCTGCATATCAAAAATGTATCCGTTTTTCAAATTACTGTTGTGCCATTCTATCAATTCATTCCGATCTGAGCCGTTCATATTGTCTGGAGCATAGTAGTGGACAGGAGGTAAAACACTGATATAATTTTGGTTTTCGAGGGTATTAAACAAGTACGGAAAATATCCTTTAGTTTCAGGGAAATCAAAAGTCTTGGGAAGTTTACTCAAAGGCAGAGGGATGAAATTTAACGAATTTATAAATTTTATTCGCCCACATGTCAATGAAATTAATTTTGTTCCCGATGTAATCAATTTAGGATGCCAGCTTGCCCTATTTTTAATAATTTGTCTTAAAACGAAGCAGCCGTCATAACCCTTCATGTTATGGGCGAGCGCTGTAACTTTAAATTTCAAACCTAATTTTGGTACGTGTTCTAGAAATGAATTAGCAGGGTCGTCTCTAAACACATGTAGCCTTTTGCTACAGTTTCGGCAATCTTGTTGTAAATCCTCGTCATTTAAACAAATTAAACAAACATGGGCAGCGACGCAAAGATTTGGTTCATGAAGGAAATTGTCCGGCTTGCCCAAGACTTCAGCTTCCTGCCTACATTCTAAATCATAGAAAACAAATAAATTTTTTCCGTTTTTTTATCGCTCTTTTTCTTAATATTTTTCGACATGTTGCAAAAATGCCTCGTCGGCTGTACTTTCTTACATGTCTGGCAAAATGTATGACCGTATCTATGTTTCCGATTACCACGTTTCCAAATAGTGCATAGACAAATAGAGTACCTGTCACATAATTTTGATTTCTTATGGGAAGCGAAACATTCGGTACCTCGGAAATCTCTATTGCAGACATAACATGATATTGTATTGAGCATAATATTACACGGTGGAGCGAGCTGACAACAAGGACATGTGTATTTAAATTTCATGTGTCGAGCTTTATTGTTAAATATAAATTTACAAAACTCGCAAAAATAACTTGCCGTAAACGCCGACGTTAAGCTTGTGATGGCATTGTAATGGTCTTCTTCGAGAATTAAATTTAAGACAACCCTGTTTCTATAGCGAGGATCCTCAAAATACCACCATTTCGCGAATTATAGACAATAATTCAGTAATTTGTTAAATAATCCTGAAAATGTTGAATGTGGTCGTAATTTCCCCCGTTGCTTAAATCGACCTGACTAAAGTCAGATACGCAACACTCTATTAAATAAAAGCGAAGATCCTGATTGTAATTCAGGCAGCTTTTGATCTCGGTCTCTAAATGCAATGGCAATTACAAGTGCTGATGCAAGGCACATATTATCTTTATTGGGAACAACTATTATTCCATACTTTTTCATCGTCAGCGTTAGTGCCAGTTAACCGTGCTCGCCCGTAACGTACTGGTAACGTTACCTTATCTACATTTAGCGTCATAGCGTCTTGCGCGAAGAACAATGCGTTCCTCTGGAGGACCTTTTCAATAACGCCGAGGATCACAGCAACCGACAACTGATCGGCTCTTCTGAACGAAACCCCCAATGGCTTTTCAGGGTAATTCTGATTCCTGAGCACTAACCCCACACAATCGGATGGTTGAGTATTTTCAAGAATATACCCCAAAAGTTCCTGAAAGGCCGCCTGTAACAAATATTTAACATTCTAATCAGGAAAATATAAATGTATATTCTGTTGAAATTACCTCTAGCCAAACCATCGGCTTTTTACCCTCGTTTACAGACTTGAAGTTGAATGTGACGCTGCTAGAGGTCGTGCTGAACTTTCTGACGAGCTTCTGATATTCTTGTTGTATGATAAAATACCGCATATCACGCCTGGGCTCATCAGGCATCTGAAATTTAAAAACTATTGACAATCAACTGCAATACAGCAAAATACTTCTATAATTACGAATGCAAATAAGTATAATTGGCACGTTTCGGCTAAAATGTGCACGGAGAATATTTTTGAAAATACAGTTTGAGGACGTTTAATTCTTCACCATATGTTCCACACGTTGAACTAAATCAGTGAAAGCCTGTCGATGTTCGGGTAGTATAACATTATCCCCTCGTGCAATACGGTCCCAAATAACGTTATAGGCAACCAAAATGAATTTGGGATCAGTTAAATGGCTGCTCTTCACCCATTCCAGAATTTCTTTCACACTTACACTTGAATTTTCCATCGCGAATTTAAAGCAGAGGACACTTGCTATGGGTAATCGATGCAATGCGAAACGGAGCACTGTTGTCACGACGAAGGGTTGAAGCAGCTAGATGCATCATAAGGATGGTCCGCCGCTTTTTATAAATTCACGAAAACATTAAGTCAGGGCAAGACAATGCCGAGGCGTGTTTCGAACGGACAGGTTGAATCTTTGCAAAATGTGACGCGTTTTTCAAAGTCTGCGTAGTGAACAGGCAACGACAGGATTTTTACAGAAATAAATTATATACTACACCGCAATGAAACCACAATTTCAATTACACAGCGTAATTATAAAAAGCTAAATTAATCAAAGTTACTTACATATATAATGTTTTGTTGTACATTTATATACTGAAAACAATTTGATCGAGCTAATTCCTAAATAAAGTTTGATGAACGTCCTGTGCTCAGATAAAAATATTTATCTAATATCAATTAAAATTAATATCCATTTTAGAAACGGAAAACGTTTTAAAAAATTTTGAAATAAAGTTTAATATTTTTTTTTGTAATCACAATTTTTAGAAACTGAAAACGTTTTAAAATACTGGAATATAATTTAATATTTTCAGGCAAAGTATAAAATTAATATTTATAAAAAGCGACAAACAACGAATTCAGATCGTAAATATAAAACGAATTACAAATTTGAGCATAAATTTGCCGTGCCGTTTCAGAAAAAGTTTAAAATGGACATTTTTATAAAATAATTAGAAATTTGAGCATAAGTTTAAACAAGCACATAGACAAATAGGCCATCGAAAAAGTTTGTTGCACAAATTTGAATTTTTTATAGAGGATCGAACAGTTGCACGCCAAATGTCCTGGCTGTGGAGCGCTACAAGTCACGACGTGCCTGCTGTGGATATAGTCTAAAGCTATAAAATAAAATGTCGAGTTAACAGCGAAATATTAAAACATTCGGTTTTTTGTAAACTTCCTAAGACTTTTGATTTCCCTGAAACTAAAGGACATTTTCCGTACTTGTTTAATACCCTCGAAAAACCAAAATTATATCGGTGCGTTACCTTCATCATTAAAATAACGTTGCCGAACCGTATGAGGCAAGCCCTTATACCCATCGGGCCTCCCTAGCTGTTGATACGAAGGTACAGGGATCGACTCCGATCCAGGGAAAAAGCTTTTTTTCAGTTACTACAACTGCCGATGAGAGGAAGCAAGATGTCCTGTGCGTAATCAAATCCAAAATGACCGCCGTGAAGTTCTGGGAATTGTATAATCAAAATTAACTTTAATTCGCGGATCATATGTGTAATTTATCCGCGGTTTAATTGGAGCATTTAATCCGCGGTTTATTTCGCGGTTTTAATTAGGTCAATGAATTTATTTCACGGCTTTAATAGGGTCATTTAATTAGGTTAATTGTGTTAATTAAAATTTGATCGACAGCTACCACGATCAAGGTAGCTCCCCACTACTGACGATATTTAATGCTTTTCGCTAAGATCTCAGAGGCCAAAAAAAATTGCGCAACTGCCACTTACTGGGTGGTCCTTGTTCCACTTGTAGCAAAACGCTCGGAACGAAATGATGAAACATGACTTTGCGTAAGCAGGGGATTCACATGTAGGTCACAGCCGACTGGCGGGCGTCAAGAATCCTGTAAAATGTGACAACAGCCGATGACATCATCCATGCAGAATGCTCGGGTAGAACGAACTTGCTTTGTTAAAAAAGCGTACGGGGTATTGTATAAAGAAACTGCAATGGAATGCGTTAATTTGTGGACCCTCGGGGGAATAAGTTTCGTGCGGAGCTAAGGTTTGATAACATTACCAAAATAAAGATTTGGCTTAAATGAATCGGAAAAATAGTAAGTTTAAGCTAAAAATACGGCAAGGAATTGCTTCGGGAAAATTGTTCTAACATAGTTTTATGCCTTGAGGCCAGATCTGTTGCATTTGCCTCGATTAGTTCTCTTAGCAGTTCCAGTTGAAATTCAGCTAAAGGAATTTTAGTTTTCTTGAGTTCGTGATATCAAAAATGCGACTTCAAAAGGAAAATGTCCCATCAGATAAAAACATATTTTTCTGTACCATTTGATTGTTTTCCTGACGTTCTACACGGAACTAAGCATCATATCAGTTTTGTCAACTCCCCCCATTGTTCTTTTTATATTCTATAATACAACTTGGTTTCATGATAACAATTTTGGACATTTCATAATCATGCCTTGTAGTTATCATCCAGATTTTACGCTTGGCACACCATTTTAGAGCTACAATGTTTTCTGTTGCTGTAAATGTCATTTCGGATTTTTGTAATTTTGCTTCCCTTTTTGACATACACTTTCTATTACGTTTGGCAGTACCACATCAGTTTTTGTTTGTTTTCTGTGCAACAATTCGACAAGCGTTGGACTTGTGTACCAGTTGTCGGTACAGAGTGTTTGACGTTTTCCAAAATACTTCGACATTAGTGTGGTCACAACCTGTCCAGAATTGCCAATAATTAATAGCTATTCATATTCAAAACCATACCACTTAACATGTTTCAAAAGGGTTTTTTTGAAGATGGCACTCAAGTCTAACTAAAAAGCGATTTACAAAGTCAACGTTGTCAAAGCTGAAGCCAGCCATTTCTTCAAAAACTAAGGGAGAAAGGCTAATTAGGTAATCAAATAATTACACTTGGTTTCTTTTGAAAGAACAATTCGCGTGGTTGTGGCGGGCAGCATGTTTGCCGATCCTACAGTTTTATGGATAGTGATTTGTTAGCAGCATTCGCGCCATTTTAATAAAATTTGAAATTTGGTATAGCAAAGTCTTGGAAAAGGGATTTTAGCAAAAAATGTAACTACGGCAACTTTTTAAAAAATAAATGGCTTAGTAATTTATTTATTAAAATATTGAAAAACTTCCTTTAAAAATATCTAGGTAATATATGTCTGTTAGACATCCAGCCAGATTGAGAAACCGCTCCAATGGTGCCGAGTGGCAAATTTTTAATTATGTGGACTTTACATTACTTGCGGGGAAAAACTAGCAATGGAGGTATTGTATTTCCCATAGCATTTCTAGCTCCCACCATAGTCACGAGCGCGCCCCTTTCGCTTGAAGTGATCTGGCCCACTTGCCTTTGGCCTTTAGTAGCTAAGACCTTCCCGGGATTTTGTACAGTCGTTAACGCTGTTTCATCGACGTTGTAGAGCTAGAAGGCGTTTAGTTTATGTTTTTCGAAAAGCGTCATTACATCTGTTAGTTATTTACGCACAAAAGGCTGGAAGTGTAAGATTACGCCCGCAGCCAAAAGTTGAGGCCTGACGGAGGAGGGCCTTTATTTGGCTAAGGGTGTAATCTACTTCCAGCCTGAGGTACGTATAACTGCATGGAACAAACACAGAATAAATACAGGTTTTCTTAATGCCAAAATTTGCTACCACAGTTAAGATGCCGGGCCGTAAAATAATTTGCGGGCCGTAAAGTTACTTTACTGCCTGCAAATTACTTTACGGCCCGCCGGGCGTAAACTGGTGGTAACTAAGATGTAAACCTTCATTTTTGGCCCGGTTGTGGGTAAAGAATTTTTCAACCACTGGCCTATTAAATCCCATAGCTCTTCCTAGGGATGTTGCCTCCGCTGTTCTTATAGAGATGTCTTTGTTCCTCTATAGAAATCCTATAAACAAGTCTGCCCGCACTTTGATTTTCGCTCCGAGACATGGGAATATCTTTTTTGTTTGCAACTGCTAAATCATAACCCAATTGACGGGAGCTTTTGGGCGTCAAGCCATAGTTTTTATTTATTTACACAAGTGCTGCTCCTCTTCATTGGAAAAAAAATCTTACCGTAAAATTTGGGCACAAGCGTGGACAACCTTCTAAATCAGCATCATTCCATTTTATTTTTTCACTGGATTCCCTACATTTTTTATATATCTTCGCAAGGAAGTGCGAGGAATATTGTAACTAATAGCAGCTCTTTTAAGAGAATAACCTCCTTCGCTGGTTTTTCCAATGCCAGTATTTTTTATATATTGTCGTCGCTTTACTGCAAGCTCTGAAAGAAAGAAATAAAGCTTTATCTATTTATTTTTACCGTTTAAATAAATATAAGGCAACAGTGGTCAGTGGTTTAAAAATTCGAAATGCAGTGGTCACTGTATACTTAAAAACTATGACAACTGTTCCCAAATTACACTCTATCAAACGTCATAACCTAAAAATATTAAGACTAAAAATCATTCGTAAAGACGACGCTTATACGTACTGAATGCTAAAATACAAAAACAACTTTTAGTTTTATGGTTAATGTTTTTATGATTTATGAAGTTAACAAAACAAAAAAATCATAAAATAGCTATTGATAAGCACATTTTAATGGATTAATTGACAACGTGTTCATACAGTCTTCTTTGTGATTTTTCCACGCGATCCTACGGTTATCCGAATGGAATACGCAATAGAATTTGCAATTATATTTTTTATTTCCATACAATATGATAAACAGCTATTGAAAGTAACAACACAAAGTTATATTTCATATATACACCCTGGCATTACTACATCAACTGTAACAGATTCAAAAGATACCTCATACAGTTATAAACAAACTGTAAAAATTTCAATAAAATCGCTTAAAGTGTTTTTAGTAACATAAAAGAAAACGGATTTTTAAAAAACCTTTTTAACACCCTGTATCTTGGAAACGAAGCGTTTCCGGACCCATGTTTATTAGGACATTTTTGTTTGTATTGATGAAATCTATAAGTGGGTAAAATATCCGAACGTATTTTTTAAACAACCTGTATACACTGTGGTTATTTTATCTCGTAACACATATTACGTAATATGTGTTGTAACTAGATAAAAAGCCACAGTGTACTATAATTACTTTTATTGTTCATTGAAATGTTAAACAGTGTTTAACATGATCGCGTCCTCGAATGTTAAGATACATTTAACATGCATGCACTATAGCAACATCACACATATTCATGGTAGTCCGATTTTGATTTAGCAGTTTTTAGTAATGATTATTGATTCAAAATTATTGCCTCAATGAACAATAAACTGATGAACGCATTTCGAGGGGTAACCGTCTTAACATTTCTCACATAAATTACCACTCTCGCCTTGCTGCGCTCGCTCGATTGATAAAAATATGCTCGAATGTTAAGACGGGGTTACCCCTCTTAATACGTTAATTACTATGAAAATATCTTGGTATGAAAAATTTCAAAACATGTAACGCAAAGGGTGCTTCTGCGCGATTCACACCAAAGGTGTCATGTTTTTGGAGCAGAAAATACACCTGCGAACTGGCGCCCCTAGCTAGGGAGGATCATCTCTTGTAAGGCTAGTTTTATGACTTGAGGCAAGATCTGTTGTATTTTCCTCTATTAGTTCTCTTAGCAGTTCCAGTTGAAATTCAACTAAAGGAATTTTCATTTTCTTGAATTCTTGATATCAAAAATGCGACTTCAAAAGGCAAATGTCCCATCAAATAAAAAATACTTTTCTGTACCATTTGACTGTTTTCCTGACGCTCTCCACAGAACTAAGCATCATGCCAGTTTTGTCAACTCTCCCCTTGTTCGTATTATATTTTATAATACAAGTTGGTTTCATGATTGCTTTTCCAGTTTTTCTATCTTTTTTTGACAATTTTGGACAGTCCATAGTCATGCCTGGCAGTTATAATCAAGATTTTACACTTGTCACACCATTTGAGGGCTACAATGCTTTCTGTTGCTCTAAATGTCGTTTCGGGTATTTGTAATTTTGCTTCCATTTTTGGCATAAACTTTATTACGCTTGGCAATATCCCATACGTTTTTTTTTTGTTTTCTGTGCAACATCTTACCAAAAATATTAAAATTGTTAATAGATGGTTAATTGGGTACGGTTTTTTTGCGACATTGGTAAAAAAAGTGTGCCAAACTAGCTCTCGCGTGGGTGTGGGTAAAAATACCGGATGTATTTACTAGGACGCCAGATCGAATATTCCCGATCGAATGACACAACAGTAGATACCTTTTGTCGGATCCTCAAAAGCTGAAAAATTCTGCAAAACAACCCAAGGAAGAAAAAGCCAAACCTATGCAAAAAGAACCTGTTTTATTTGTCACGTACTCCAGCGCTATATCCAGGCAGAGCCTTACAATAAATAAATTCCGATCTCTACAGACACCATAATAATATTCGACAAAAACAAAATCGCCTCAACCGGAACTTACTCGGCTACTACAAGGCACAAATATGTAAAGTACTCGACCAACAAATAACAAATGTAATGCGATAATACAGTAAAATCATGTAAGGTACTCACCCAACAAATAATAAATATAATTGGATAACATCATGAAATAATTTATTTCAAGACCGCCCCTGAAATATCGCAATATTCAGAGCAAACAAAATTATAACAATAACTTTAGAACAGAATTTGAACGAGTCGCCTACTCGTTACACCCTGAAAAAGAATAACAACATAAAACGCAAGTAAATTACCTGTAGTTATAATGGTCAGGTAAAAATAAACTAATTTACCCTTCAAAATTTCGATATGCAATATATATATAATTCGTGTTACTAGCAAATCGGCTTGCGTATCATTCACAAAGTTTAAAACTACATGAGGTCGTTAAAATTCGACTTAGTTCAAATTCGATGTAATAGAAAGACTGACCGAAATACAGCGATTAGAACTAATTATGTTTCCGAAAGTTAAATTGCCATTTCAAAAGCGGTAATATCGTAATGAATTCACAATGCAACAATTGAAATCCAGGTGGGTACAGCAATTATGCTAATCTACATGCAGTACATAATGTGATTTTCAGGCTACTGAAAGATTTCATAGCAAAACAGGTTTCATAACCTCAGTATCAGTAAATTGTTTGCGAGCTCAAAATTGCGGAGCAGATAAGCACACACGATTAACTCAGGTAAAGTAATCATATAACGCACACACCTGCGGCAGAATAAAGTTTGATCTGACCTGATACGCTGCTAATCGACAGCTAGTCGCTGGATACAGCACGAGCTTGCGGATCGATGGCCAATCCAGACAGCTTACGGTGGGCTCAGAGGATGGCCCCAGCTTCGTTCGATAGCTTCCGAAGAGGGTTGAGCGTCCCACGGTGTATCGACAGCTCGGAATGTCTGTCCTTGAAGGAGAGCTCCAGGTGAAATTGACGCAGCTTCGCGTTGCAGCCGATCGTCAAGGGTTTAATGGAATGCAAATTACTTGCCCAGGGTAGTGGTCTAGCACCTAGGTTATGCCGAATATGGTAGGTGGTAGCTTCGCTTCTCACGATCGTATCCAATTTTCTCCACTCCGTAACCAAAGGTCTTCGTTGCAGGGAATCTTCATAACAGCCCGGAGGCTTCCGGAAGGGCATTTAGCTTACCCCAGATTTCTTGTTGGAACGGATCTTCTAGTATAACAGCATGTGGTTCCGCAATAATTGCGACTGGCGGACATCACTTGGGGAAGTTCCCAAAATTACAAATTACCAAGGTGCCTCCAAATTAAGTGTCACGCCAAACACTCTAAAGGGAAATTATTATTCCATATTTAAATATGATGTCCATGGCACAAAACACAGGACCTTCTTTTCCCTCAGATGCTGTCAGCTAACCAACCAAGAAACCGGAAACAGGAAAACCACACGCAAGTTTTTCCAAAAATCTCCTTATCTCCAAAACAGCGAACTGCAAAATTCTAAACGTTTTACAAAGAGCATATGCAACCTTCCATACACCACCGCAAACAAGGTAATCTATCAGGATAGACAGAAATTAAAGAATAGGTCTAACTGAAAATTTCAAATGTAACAAACAATTCGGCAAGCGTTGGACCTATGTACCAGTTGTCGGTATACAATGTGTGACCTTTTCCAAATTACTTCGACATTAGTGTGGTCACAATCTGACCAGAATTACTAATAGCTTCATCACCTGTATGTATGTCATCAACTACAGTGTGAGACCTGGTATAAATGATGGAGTCTAAACAGTATCTGGTTTTGCTATCACATATGAAGATCTTCATGCCAAATCGGTGCTGATTTGATGGTATGTATTGTTTAAAAAAACCTGCCCTTGAATAGAAGCAAATTCTCAACGATAAATACATTTTTAAACGGCACAAAACTATGGCTAAATGTTTTCTTTTAAATAATCTATAATCATTCTAATTTTGAATAACTTATCCTATTTTCCTTTCTATTGTCGCAAAACGATCTCTTCTCATTATTCTAGAAATTATTGGAATATGAAGAAGCGGGTCTGCCGCCCATAAACCACATGAGGGATAAAAAGGAACTTCAGTGCCGAGGAGTACATTATGTTCTATCCCATTCGCTGCCCATGGAAATTTTGCGCCTACCGCCAGGAGCGGCAAGTGTTTTTCGTTATAAATGTGGTTTTACGTAGCGATAGTTTATGATTTTTAACTAAAATGTGCTTTCAAGGTCAACAGTGTTGTGTCCAGAAGCAAACGCCAAATGGCGTCATGCGCACATTCTGTATCTTTTCACATAATGTGCTCACGACGCCAAATGGCGTTAGTTAATATATATATAGTTTTTTGCGTTGGTATGAGCAATGGAATAATAAGAAATGGTTAATTTTCAACTTTTTCTTGTTTATTAACATTTATTCTACTTAAAAAACACAGAAAACAAAAAACTTAAAAATTAAAATACAAGTAAAATTAAATAACGTAAATAAGCTATTATAATACGTATATAATAATCATTGGAACATAAAATTCAAGTCAGATACTCTAGCTTTGAACACAAAGGAAAAAAATTCAAAAAACTTAAGTTACGGTAAAATCGTTACAAAAAAATAAGTAAACAAAGAAGCAATTCATTTTCTTTATTCCTTTTTATGAAATAGTTCAAAACATTTGTCAACGCATAAACCGGGTTTTTCCGGACAAGCTTGGCATTCCCAAACTGTGTCTTTCCTAATTTTCCTCTGGCTGCACACGCGACACCTCTTCCTAGGTCTTCGATTTCCTTCTGTGGTGCCTATTTTGCTTGGGACGTGTTTGGTTACTTTTGATTGATCAGAGGGCACTTCCGGCAGTAATTTTTCTATAACTTCTAAACGGTATTCATAAAATGACATACGTTTACCAGAATACTTGCAGAATAATGTGTACGAATTGAATAAAAGAAGTTGTAAAACGTGTACTGCTAGTTTCTTGTACCAAAAGAGTGTTTTGCGAAGAGATGGGTAGTAGGACATCATCTGGTCTTGCTTATCTATACCACTCATATACAGGGTGACTGGTTCATAAACGTATATATTGGAGGACATGTTAATAGAGGTCATTTGCAGTTGTTTTAGCCAAACATGCCTTATACGAATGTGAATAGTTGTTGAGATATTCTAATTTTTGTGTTTTCTTAGAAATCCGCCATATAGTCGTACTAATTTAAAAATTAAAGCAAATACAACCTTTTTTTCTGCAATATTTCAGTTTCCCTCATTAGATTACACATTGGCAGACATTCTCTATCAAAAATTATGTTAAATACTCCGATCTAATAAAAATACGAAACCTAAAACCTCCACTTGTAAAAGAAAACTTCGAACAACTTGTACATTCACACGTAGTGATTTCAAAATTTTCATGATACATTAAGCGTACAAATAACTGTAAAAACTTCCTTGTTCTATTGGCTTTCGAAAGAGGTATAAAGGTTTACTACTTATGCTTCCACTGGGTAAATGTGCAGGCTTGAACTTTATTAGAGACAATGTACGTCATTAAATAAAAGTCAATACTTTTTATTACGTATTGCGTATTTTATTTAATAAATAGTAATAAATTACAAATTAGGTTCAAAAATAGTTCCTCTACTTCTAATACAAGCACGTGCCCGTTTCCTAATCTCTGTTCTTGTGATTCGATTTGTTAGATTATTACGTATAGTTGCTGCTGCTGCTTGAATTTTATTAATTAATTCATCGCGCGTATTTATTTCAGAGGCATAAACGATTTCTTTCATGTGCCCCCATACGTAAAAATCTAGGGGTGTTAGATCGGGGCTCCTGGCCGGCCATGGAATTGGTCCTCCCCTTCCAATCCATCGATTTGGAAACGATTCGTCCAACAAATCTCGAATAGTTCGGCGATAGTGCGCAGGACAACCATCATGTTGGAAGACCATATTATGTCTATTTGCTAGAGGTACATCTTCCAAAAGGTCCAACAAATTATTCCGTATAAATTCCTCATAGGCTACTCCATTTAAAACACCCGGCAAAAAATGAGGACCAATTAAATTATCGCCAATGACTCCCATCCACACATTTACACTAAATCTATGTTGCACGCTAACCACTCTGCTTTGATGTGGATTTTCTTCCGCCCAATAATGTAAGTTGTGGAAATTTGTTATCCCTTCTCTAGTAAATTGAGACTCATCGGTCCATAAAACTCTCCTCAAAAACGATGGATCGTCTATGTCAGCATTTAAAATAAAGCGACAAAATTCTACTCTACGTGCAGGATCTCCTTCTTCCAGCCTTTGGACGGGTGTATAATGGAACGGATGTAGACCCATTTCATGACAAGTGGACCAAACCTTCCACTGAGATACACCCAGATCAGCAGCTACTCTCCTCGTGCTAATGGTTGGGTCATCTTCGAACCTTTGCAAAATTTCGTCAGTAATAGCAGGATTATGTCCAACAGGTCCTGCACGTACAGCTTTTTTAACTGTGCCAGTCTCAGACAGGCGGCGATAGGTTGCAGCAAATACAGTCACGTGAGGAACACGTCTATTTGGGTAGCGATGTTCATATTCTCGCTGAGCTCTTAATGCATTTCCATTACAAAAACCATAAATAAACAAAATATCGGCATACTCGGCATTCGTGAATGTTGCCATCTACAATAATAGTAGATACTTAACGAAAAACAGTCTGATTACACACACACAACTCAAAAACGACATACGCATTTGCAAAGATTTGCAATTATGGAAAACTGTCAAAGAAAAACAACGAAACATAGCCTACTGTTACTGCAGTGTTCATGAAATTCAAAATTGACCCTTATTAGCGTCTTTGGTACTATGCCCAATTTCGTTGTTTTGTTAATAGATTAGAAAAGTAAATAATAAACCTTTATACCTCTTTCGAAAGCCAATAGAACAAGGAAGTTTTTACAGTTATTTGTACGCTTAATGTATCATGAAAATTTTGAAATCACTACGTGTGAATGTACAAGTTGTTCGAAGTTTTCTTTTACAAGTGGAGGTTTTAGGTTTCGTATTTTTATTAGATCGGAGTATTTAACATAATTTTTGATAGAGAATGTCTGCCAATGTGTAATCTAATGAGGGAAACTGAAATATTGCAGAAAAAAAGGTTGTATTTGCTTTAATTTTTAAATTAGTACGACTATATGGCGGATTTCTAAGAAAACACAAAAATTTGAATATCTCAACAACTATTCACATTCGTATAAGGCATGTTTGGCTAAAACAACTGCAAATGACCTCTATTAACATGTCCTCCAATATATACGTTTATGAACCAGTCACCCTGTATTTATTGTATTCAATAATTGGAAGCGGTTTCTCTTTTATAGTACCTCTTTTATTACTAACTGCCATAATTTCATTATCAAATTCTGTTGAAATGTAAGTAACTTCTCTTTTATCCCTCCATTTCCCCACCATTATGCCGTCAAAGTATTTAGCAGTTGTTTCGCCCACTTTTAGTTTAGCCGCTACGACTTCTTTGGGATTACCTTTTCTTTCTTTTCGTAACGTTCCTGTGCAGTACGTTTCTTTATTTAATAATTCTTTTGCCAAATTGCAACTGTTATAGAAGTTGTCCATATATAGAGAATGTCCTTTGTTCAAGTTGTCTTTCATTAAATGCATAACCACCTTTTGGGCGTGTCCTTTACCCCCGAGGGCATCTAACTGGCCAGTGTAGACCGCAACATTTAGAATAAGTCCACTCGGTTCGGTCAACATGTATAATTTCAGGCCATATTTGTGTCTCTTATTGGCAATATATTGCCTAAAGACAAGCCTCCCACGCCAAAGCACCAAAGACTCATCCAGACACAAGTTTTTTCCCGGATAATACAAACTCTGCATTTTTTTGTTAAAATAGTCCAGGACTGGCCTAATTTTGAATAGCCGATCCTCAGGCACGGGTTCGTTTGGTCTAGGATTTCTAGAAAAGTGCAAACACCTCAAAATTATTAGAAAGCGATCTCGTCCCATATGGTCTGAGAAACAATTTAAATTGAACAATCTACTCTTCCGCCAATAATCCTGTAATCGGTTGATTTTTATTGTGCCCATGTGATATACTAAACCTATAAACTTGAGCAGTTCCTCTTGTGTTAGGTCTTTCCAGCGAGCAATTCTGGCATTGTTATGCCCACCTTTTGTTATAAAAAGGTCAACTGCATAGTGATTAGTCTCCTCTAGGATCATATGTAAGAAATCGTCATCAACAAGAAGCCGAAAATACGCATACGGGTCAGGATCTTCAGGTAAATCGACCAGCATTTTGTTCGTTGCAGAAAAATTTCAAGTTTTTTTTCCTGTATTATCGTCTTGCCAATTACCAATAACCTCCTCAATTTGTGCCCTCTCAGTCTCGTCAATCTCCTCATCCATAGGAATAATATCCACTAAAAAAATAAGGTAATAAACTAACCTGTATACACAGACGCGAATCTAACTTACCGTCATCAACCTCATTATCGCTCTCTACCGACGTATCTGTAGAATCAGAATTATCGTTTTCATCGGGTTCATTATCAGAATCGTAAAGAAAATGGCGCAATTCATCCTCTGTCAGGTTGACTATCATTCATATCGATAATACAAACACTTCGTGCAAACACAAGAAAAAACGGCCCGAACTAAGAACGGCTACAGCTGCACGTCGTCTTAAGCTTTTGTTATATGCTCACCAAATTTCACATACTTTGCGCCACTGCTAACGAAGTACTGACTCGTAATATCCAACGCAAGCTTTTACGCCAAATGGCGTCATGCGCACCACGCGTCCGCAACGAAGGCCGCCAAATGGCGTCATGCGCAGCGAATGGGCTATATGAAATCGAGAAATCGCGAAATTACAACATTTAAATTTATTTAAAGCGGACAATGAACAGAGAGAAGGCAACAATCATATAATTAATTATAGACATACAGAATTGAGAATGGACGAAGAAGAAGTGACCGAAGCCCTCAAAAAATTAAAAAATAGAAAGTCTCCAGGTGAAGATGATATCGCAAACGAATTGTTAAAGTATGGCGGAAAAACATTAATACAAGAAGTAACTAAATTAATCCGACAGATTTTTGAAAATAGAAAAATACCTGACGAGTGGAGAACAGGAATTTTAATACCACTGTTCAAGAAAGAAGATCGTAAGAAACCAGATAATTACAGGGGCATCAACTTATTAAATACATCTCTCAAGCGTCTAACAAGAATAATCACCACAAAGCTTAATGGTATGATACATTTTAATGATGAACAGCAAGGCTTCAGGAGTGGCAGATCTTGTTTAGACGCTATATTTGTAGTCAAACAAATAAGTGAAAAGGCACTGGAATTCAATAAACCAGCTTTCATGTGCCTAGTAGATTTAAAAAAGCCTTCTATAGAGTTCAGCTTAGAGACATACTGACATTTTATTAGAACGACAAGTACCTACCATTTTAATTGAAACCATAGAAGACATATATAAGAACAATTCAATAAAAATTCGAGTGAACGGACAACTATCTCAGTAAATTCCAGTACAGAAAGGCATTAGACAAGGGGATTCAGTCAGTCCTCTGCTTTTTAACTTAATTATGGACAAACTGATAGACAGCACTAAAAACATGAGAGGATACAGCGTAGGGGGTAAAGATATTAAAATGGTTTGATATGCCGACGACGCAATATTAATTTCCGAAAATGAAGACGATCTTCAACGACTTCTACATAAATGCAGAACAACGGGTGAATTATATACAATATGGAAATTTCAGTAGACAAAACCAAATCAATAGTGATTGCAAAGGAACCAATAAGGCGCAAATTATCGATCGACAATAGGATGATAGAACAAGTGATGAATATAAATTACTTAGGTACCTGAATAAACTGCTACGGAAACACACAAGCCGAAGTCAGAGAACAGACACAAAAAGCTAGTAGAATATCGGGATGTCTTAATTACTCAATTTGGAAAAATAAGTATTTAGATATCGAAACCAAAATTAGAATCTTTAAAAGTGTTGTAAGGCCAATTATGTCATATGGTGCTGAAACGAGATCCAATACGTCAAAAACGAAGCAAATTCTAGAAACATCGGAAATGGCAGTCCTCAGAAAAATAGTGAATAAGACTCGGCTAGACAGATTAAGAAGTACGGACATCAGAGAAATGTGCGATATTCAACCTATTGGCGAATGGATAAACAGTAGAAGAAACGAATGGAACCTGCACGTCAACAGAATGAACAACACTAGAATAGTAAAGATAGCAAGAGACCGATCCCCAGTCGGTGAAAGAGACGTAAGCAGACCGAGAAACAGATGGAGCGATAGCTTAAGCGCTTAAGATATGGTTAATGAATAGACGATTATCGTCTAAATAGAAGTAGAAGAAGATCATACTATTAATATCTGGTTAAAGCAAGTTAAAGTAATGAAAGTATTTTGGCTTAAGTTAAAATTGCTAGCAATTTCGCATTTTATGACAACATGGCAACGCTGGACTTCTACAGGGAGCAAAAATATTACAGAAATCTGTAATGTTGGCGCGCTCACAGGATGAATAAAGTCTGCTTAGTTCGAATCACGCTTGCTTGAGGGCCCGACTCCGGGTATCCTAGCTGCCGTGCATCAGTTAGTTTGACAAACTAAACTGTCAGTCTGTTTTAATGACGTCACGAACAAAAATTTTGAAACAAGTTTCAAGCTTGGTTGTCACACTATACGCCGAGTTTGATTAAACATTGAGGTTAAGTGGGTCCTTTTGTAGGTGCGTTCAGTCGAGGTTATGTCAAGTTATTTATCTGTAGTTTCTGTTCAAAAATATATTTTTAATTCAAAAATAAATAAGAAAAAAGCAGTAGCATTATTATCACTAGCAGGGTTAGCTGTATTAACGCAAAAAATAAAAAAAAAACAAAGTACAAGGAAGCTATGGTGCAAACATTGGTTATTAAAACGAAATGAAGGCCTTGGCCGTGTGGTACTAGCCATGTTAAGAAACGAGGTAAAAGACGTTGACCCCTGTAGTTATAAGAACTATGTACGAATGAATGCAACAGCATTTCATAATTTATTGTAATTAATTGGACTCACAATCGCAAAACAGAATACAATGTATAAGTGCTGAAGGCAGGTATGTATTTTAAAATGATATTACATATTAAAAAAAAATGTAATTTGCAGGTTGATGCTTACTCTTCGATACTTGGCAACTGGAGAAACATTAACTAGCTTAAGTTTCGCTACAAGAATTGCACACAATACTTTAAGCGTCATTATTAACGAAGTATTGCAAGCTGTTGTTACACATTTAGAAAGTGAATATTTGAAGGTCGGTTTACTATACAGGGTGAGGCGCATAAAGTGTTACAGAGCAATAGCACTCAAACTATTGATCATATCCAAAAATGTTTCAGACAAAAGTTTCAGTGTTCGAGAAGGCCGTCATACTGGACCACCCTTTTTTTTTTTGGTGGAGGCGCTGAAGCTACGTCAAGGTCAACTCCAGATTTTTAAATGGAACTATGTACTTTTTTTTTCGATGACAGTATTACCTATTTTAAGACAAATTCAGCTACCTGCAACACAAAGTCAATCTAGTCAGAAAAGTATGAAGATAGTCAAAAAATCTAAAAATATCGGAATAATCACTTTCAAAGGATCCACTAACCTTGGTTTGGTACTACCTACAGAAGATGCTCGAAGTGATGACCCTCGACTTGTAAGCACTTGTTAATTCGCTGATGAAAAGACCGTCTAACTTCAGCTAACGTTTGTGGTGTAATTTCGGTACATGCTCGTCGTATTCTGTCTTTCATGTCGTCAGGCGTGGTAGGTGCTACCGCCATTACGCGATCTTTGACAAAACCCCATAAAAAGTAATCTACTGATGTTAGATCTGGCGATCGAGGTGGCCAAGCTACAGGACCGCCTCGTCCTATCCACTTTTCGCCAAAAATCTCATTCATCACTTGTCTTAAACACAGAGCATAATGGGGTGGTGCACCGTCGTGTTGACTCGTGTTTGTTGCACTGTTGCATTTTTCGATTTTTCGACTATTTTCATACTTTGCGTGACTAGAATGACCTTGTGTTTCAGGTCGCTGAATTTGTCTTC
>CALNHX010008266.1:0-20814 GCA_940337035.1 Agriotes lineatus | reverse complement strand
AACAAAGCCAATCTGATATTAATTTTATCGCGTCACTCTCACTAGATTCCTCATTCAACACTAGTATTAATATCAAATGCTTTTGACACGTAACAACGTTCACTCACGTTCACGTCACGATTTTCAAATATTAGTCACGTTCACGACGTGACACGACGTGACACGACTGTTTTCACGTCACGCGCCCATCCCTAGTCAAGTGCAATCGTCCTTTGCTATTTTTCTCTCTCCTTCCAATTAATTTCTTGTAATGCTAGTAAATTTAAATTATACACTTTGACCATCTCTGATATTTCTGCAATTATACCAATTTTTAACATAGTGCATGCCATGTCCAGATTTTAGGTGTCTTTTTTTCTTCGCAATTATTTTAAAGTCTGCAGTACTTTGATATTACCTTCTACGTAATCTTAGTGATTACTTTCATTACTAACAATGATACAAAAATTCCAGTTTTGAACATAAAATATACACTCTAACTACATTATACACAGAGACACCTAAACATGTTAAAGGCCACGTGACTAGTGACATTTGGGAAGTTAGTGAATTTAATGTGCTAGTGTTGTGTGCAAGCTTCGATTTGACATTTCTGAACATTGCCGTTCATGGTGTAAATTTGAACTTTTTTATTTTTTGGCATGCTGCTGTTACTGTTAGATTGAGTTTTGCCGATAATGTTAAATGGCTTGCATACATTACATGCATATTATATACCTTTGAAAATTAAATTTGATTTTTATTTTTAAATTTACTTCTACATATGCAAGTAAATATTTGCATATATAAGTGCATATTTCACATGTTTTGCCTGCATATTTGCATGCATATTTCAAGATTTTTAGAGCATATTTTCCAATCTCTGATTATTACATTACCAGCTATTCTTACGCAGCTAAAATTAGCTGTGTAATATTAAGAAGTGAATTCATATGTTGTCCATAAATGGAAATGCTTTTCTCCATCACGAAGAAAAGTAAATTAATAAATCGTCCTGCCATTCACCATCCCGGAAATAACACCCCTCGCTATTACTGCAACGGATTTTGAATTAATCAAAGACGAACAGGAAGATTTATGGCTTGGCAGATGAGCTCTTAATTTCCAGAATAATTTCCTCAGACAATCCCCCAGACCGCCAAAATTCCAGCCGCTAGATTGCGAAAACCTGGAAGATTTATTCCCTCCAAATCTATTTCGAGGTTTACGTTAATAGGGTGTAAAATTAGCATAACGTAACCGCGTTATTCGGCGCAACGAGAGCAAAAGGAGCGGCGTCCCAGACAGCTTGGAGGAATGTGCAAAGAAATAGCTCCTTGTGCCGAAACACGTGGATTTCGCACGCACGGATATTTCCAGAGTTTTAGCAGCCACCGACTTGACCTAGGTCAGCAACTTATTTTTACGCCGTCTGAACGCTCAGATCTTGCCCTAGGTCGTTGCCACGTCGATACGATCCTGCATCTTTTTGGGAAAGCGCTGGATTGGAGGCGAAAATAGACGGTAATTGTGCGAAGGTATTTGTTCAGTCCGTGAACAATGTGGCTGCGAAACTGCTCCTTTTCTTCGCGAGTTGGCTTTGTTTCAGTTCAGACATAAAGGATTTTTATGAGGACACGCTGGCAAATATAAATGATACACCGGTGCTTCTTAATTAAACAAAAACATTGGTCGACCCTCTTTGAAAGTATAAATATCTCAGTGCTACAGCAACAGATGAAGCTGACTTTAGCAGTAAACTATTGCAGGTTGTTTTATGTGTTTTTAGTAACAAAATTAAATAAAAATTTGATTTAATTACAAAATAAAACAAAGCCATGGAAGAATAATATATGTAGTGTTATTTATGCTACTTTGGTAGCTAGGCAACAAGTAGGTGCAAAGTCACTATTGCATTTTCTATTTCGGTTACTCGTATGACAAATAATATTTGAATCTCCTCCAACTTATGGAATTGCCATATTCCGTACAATGTTAGACAACCTGTATATATATATTTGTGTTATTTTGTCCTATTATTGAAATATCCTGTTGCAAAAATAAAGCTTTATTATTATTTACAGACCAAGTGATGTCTCTGTTTAATATGCAAAATACACATACCATACGTATGTTTTCTAATATTTTTTCTACTCCATATCTTCTTCTTTTCCCTGGTCATACCCTCTATGAGGAGTGCATTAGGCTTCTGTCATTTACTATCCGATTTATCAACAGAAAATACATAAACTGAAAAAGAAATATTATTAACAAATTATCTGCGCCTTATTTCCATGGAGCGTTGTTGCTCTTGTCTTTATTTACAACTGAGTCAAAAATAAAATACGTGTGCATTTTGCTAAAATATATCTAGTTTTGAGAGCAAAACATGAGAAATCCTAAAAGAGAAGAAACAGCGCATAAAGTATTTATCCTATTGAACACCCTACAATTCATATTCTTTTTTGGGTAGTTCGCCACTCTGCAAATTAAAATGATTAAATAACGTATTAAATAACGAACGTTTCGAGGGACAATCTGTCCTCGTTATCAACGATTAACAATTAAAAAGGAACAAGAAAATTTAGCTTTTTCACGGAGATTGAAAACCACCAACCTCCAATGAATTGCTTGACATTGACGTCAACCACCAACCTCCAATGAATTGCTTGACATTGACGTCAATGTCCCGAGATTGTCATTTTAATTTGCAGAGTGGCGAAATACCAAAAAAAGAATATGAATTATAGATTCACGCCACAAAGAAGTTTCAGAGATTATATCAACACGCTACAAATTTATAGCACCAAACTAAACCAATTACCATCATATCACTCTTCAAAGCAAGCCAGCTAGCGAATTGTAAGTACCCAAAAGTAGTCCCATAATCATTGTGTTCTATGGAGCCCGCTAACTAAACGGCGGCAGAAGAGAATGACTTAACACTAAACTGAATATAACTAAATACCAATTTAAATAATCAAAAATTCCCAAATTTAAATTGGAAAATTCTCCGACATTATTGAGCATAAAAACTGAAAAAAGAAGATTACATTTCAAACGTGAGCTCTCATAAATTTACCATAAGCCATAATCTGTCATAATAATAACAAGACATAAATTTTATGCAATTACAGCGACGATTATTTTACTATGTATTGCACTAATAACACTTGAGTTCTTTTAGCATCTCACTAATTGTCTTTCGATCGGTTGCCTTACATTTTTCCATTGCTCTATTGCAATTATTGCTTTACTAGCACTGTTTTTCGTTTACCTTTCAGTTAACTTGCCGTTTGCTGGCTTATAAACTTTTAATACGCTCATACAATTTCTGTACTTAACAGCTCATTCTGTATCATTTCATTCACATTCTGTTTGACGTTAATAAGCTCAAATCCGTCAGTTACAAATTAAATTGCATTGGCCTTTCCGAACAGTTAACCCTTCTGAAACCTGCCTTATCTCATGCTAACTTTTATCTCTCAAATTATTAATTACTACTGCTCACATCAAGTACATTTATTAATGTAAAGTACTGATTATCTTGCAATAAATAAAATATTTAATTCTTTGCATATTTTGACCTTATTCATTCTGTTACTTAGACAATCAGAATTGCTGTGGGCAGTAAACCATTACAGTATATGCAGGTAAATAAATTTTGTATATATATGGACAGTTTATCGCGCCGAAGTAATATTCAGTAAAATTAATATTAAATACACGACAGGATCACATGGCGTTTACAAATCTCAATTTACTATTTTATTAATTAAATTACAATTCACGGGTATATAAAGTACTATTGCTTTGATACATGAAGTACAAAACCATAAACCGGAACATTTCAAGAACTAATCCACGTTACTGTATTTAATCAATTGCAAAACGTTTATTTAAATTGAAAGAAGTTGCTTATCTATAATCCAAGCACACTGCGATAATAAAGTCAAACGGCCCAAAGTCGCAAGTAGAATCTCCTATTTGGCAACCAGATCAATATCTAGTAGGCCACAGCTAAACACTCAAATATAGACGACCATGATACTAAGATACAAAGAAGAAGTAATAAACCAAATACCATAAGTAGATAGAAAACCCATAAATAAAAACCATCAACGAAAAGCCCTGTAATAAAAGTTCAATTAGCTCACACGTGTATCTTTCATTTGCAAAGATTACTGGAGATAAAAAATCTGCTTTAACGTTCTTTCTCCAGTCCTGCGCAAAGTAATCCGCGGATTCAATAAATACTAAAGAATAGACTAAAATTGCATCACAAAGTTACCAACATGGGCATTCACGGCTTACCAAACAGGGCTGGATTTATTTAATTCCACCGTATAGGTGCTATCCCGAAACTATTCACAAACAATAATAGGGAACAATAGTAAATAATCAGTTATCCATCCAAACACAAATCCCTATTTAATTTGAGTTAGAAGCACAGTCTCACAAAATCTCGAAAAATTGTTTGCTACTTTTTGCTCAAATAGGCTAATACCATCACAATGTGACGCAATGACGCTAGAATTTCTGATCGCAAATGGTAGTTACTACAAATCCACGTTAAATCGTACGGTAGCCAAACGCATAGCTTCACGAAGCAGGTAAACGATACTCCAAATCTCAACAGAGAGCGTCGGATAAGATGAGACAGCCTCGAGATATTAAGATATTAGGCATAGATTGACATGGGCAGCCCAAACTAAGCCTTAACGAGCATCAGCTGACAGAGACGCACAGCCGAATTAACAAGTAAATACTTAACTGAACTTATTAATCGGCATATTCTTTTCAGAATACTAAGAGACTCGATAAAGTTAGTAGTCCCGGCCATAAGCAAAAACTGCTATTCCACGATAACCGTAGCGAAAATCATTATTCATATCCATTTACTTTCTTTTACAATAAAGGAAATATTCGATTCACCATAAAATTTGAAATTGAGTGTTTTCAACAGATTTTCACGTCTTAGAGTCTTCTGAACCCAAAAAATATGTTTTTGTTCATTGCTCTGTCTGTCTGTCTGTGTGTCGGTCTGTGTGTGAACAGAATATCTCAAAAACGAAAAGTAGTATGGCGTTGAAACTTCAAATATAAGTTTTGTGTACTATCTAGATGCGACAGCAAGCTTTTAAAGAAAATTGCATAACCGGAAGTATGGTGTTTAATCTTGTAATTTTTTGCTTTTTTAATTTTTTCAAAAACGGATCTAACGATTTTTTTCAAGCTATTATTTTTATTAAATTTTTAATGTGTATCAATGTGAGATAGGTGATTTTCCAGTTGAATACCTCTAAAATGGGTTTCTTTTTCTTATTAACTCCTATTTTAAATAGAACACCCGGCATATTCTTACATTTTTTAATTCAGCTTAAAATTTTAGAAAAAAAATGTTTCTTCAACTAATACTCTATTTTGTACGGTTTATGTAGGTATTGGAATTTTTGAACAATTTTGACAAATAGTTAAAAATTAAAAGCAAATTTTTGGATAATTATTATAAGATCACTGTAAAATGAACTTGTGTGCGTGTATCACACCAGATTTTGTATCTTCTCATGGTAATTAGGTTTGTTTAGGGCAACATAGGTGAAGAATAGCTTCACAAACATGCCCCCAATTATAGACTAACGTCAAATAATGAGCACCTAATCCCCAAATAGCCGGAACAAAGTTCATATAAAAGCTTAAAAAAATAGTACGATGTTAATCATGTTGGCAGTACGACAGTAGGTTATGTAATCAAGCTTTACTCCATTTGTGGTAAATATTATCAAACCTAATTTCCAATTAATAGTAGAATAACACCGTATCTTAACAACATGATGCTTTTTTGTCATTAAGAAAGAGAATAATTGAATTAAATTCATTTGAAAGGTTGTTGGATTTGTGCTCCACATGTAATTGCAGTTTTATAATAATAAACCTAAAAAGTAGTCCATTTTATTGCCAAAGTGGTAGTGCACCTGTGATAACGTTTGCAGCAGTTTCCGTAAGAAAAATTTCACAAATTTACAAATCACATCTTCAAGGATATCGGGAACCGTCTAACTGCAAATGATGATCTCCGATTACGACCGAAATTAGCATCGGAAGCCAGAAGTTAGCAATCCAGGACATCAGCCGAGTCTGCAAGACCATCGCCGTCGACACCTGCACCCAGGGGAACGTCTCCAGCAGGTAACACCAGGAGCGTCACCTGATAGCAGCAACGAAGTGAACTTCAAAAGGTAGGGATGCCTGCAATTTAAGTGTTAGCGTTCGGGTAAACGACTAAAGCCCAAGATTAAACCTTGCCGAAGAGGGCCAGCGTTTTTCCAAAAGGCCAATTACTTCATGGTTTTTAAAAATCGAGCGGCGCCACCAGGTTTTATTGACGAAATCGGCTAGAATCAAGCTTCATAAACAAAAGAAAGTTGGCATCTGAACAATCAAGGCAAAGTTTGACGTCATCTTAACAATGAAGGGGATGTTTTAATAGTCGCCAAGCGGGAATATTCAAATAATTTACCTGACGCGTTCTCACTGTTATTTCACGATTTTAAACGTTCAATTTCACGCTGTACGCAGCAACCATTTTGGGTTCAGCTGTCAATTTACGAGATTGTGAATTTTATTTACTAATAACGAGCAAACGAGCTACGTTCAAACAAATATCCTAAAATTTGAGAATATAGTCCGTTTATGAACCCAACCCATGAGATAAGAAGTTTTGTGTTTGCTGAGAGCTAGCGTAATAGGTTTTGCAGTTAAATAAAATAGAAAGAGGAGCATTCAACCATTTTATTTGTGCAGTTAACTATTACAGTTCATTTTAACCAGCCTTAATTTACTGACAGACAAAGGTTGAGCACAGTAGAAACATATAAACCGAGAATTGTGTGTACTAGGATCTTTGCCCGTAATTTTAACTTAGATTACTTTTATACCAAAATAAATAAATAATTACAAACAGGCATCAGACAGGGGGGCCTTTGCAAATTTATGTCGCCCAACGTCGGGGCAAAGGTGAATTTTAATTTATTCAGACTGTCCCATTCAAAACCACTCAAGGCAGTTTATCGTAATATATTGGCCCATATTTCGGCACTTTTCAGTATATACTATTCCACCTTTTATTAAACAGTATTAAGTTAAAAACCAATTTATAGCGGAAAATATTTTTATTGCAAACAGTTTTAGCTTAAAAGATCAAAAACTAAAGAAAGGTGTTTTATCGAAAATATTTATAGGACAAGACGTAGTATTTTAATCCTGTTGGATTAAAACCTGCTCTGATTGCAGTTTATCTATTTATTACCACGAAGAAGGTTCAACAACCGAATTTATTATACCGGCAGTGAGCTACCTCATTCATTCAAGTCTGAGAATTTTGAAAAACTACCCTTAATTCAGCGTCGTTTCTGAAAAGGTTTGAGCGAGTTTTGCCTTCTGTTATTAAACGTCACATTTATAGCTTCCACGCCACTGGTCCAAGGCTCGTTGCCAATCAAGTGCCAATAGGTGAAGAACTTGAGAGACGATCGCTATTTCTATTTTTCAGATTTCTTCGATGCGTCGAGCTATTTTGGTCCGTCTTACCGGATACAGATGTGCTGTGGTATTTTCATTATTGCTTTCGTCCATCAATTGTCTGGTTGGTTTATTTTGAGTTCAGATTGTAGCTTAAATTAGATTTAGTTTCGAATTGTCGACGATTTTAACGGAAGTATGACTTTTTGGGTTTTGGTATTTCTGATAGGGCATAAACAGTTTTTGTTTAATAGCGCTTTAAGTTTCACCAGACTTCTGGGCATATATGTTGAGTTCTGACAGCGCAAGTGGTTAATAAGGGACACATTAATTGTTAAAAATTATCTCAGCTAATGACCAAGTGACAGTGAAAATTTCATTAATTATAACTTCGAAAGCAGTCTGATGTTCACATAGTAATAAAAGCTAATTCCAGCGTACATAAATCAAACAAGTATAAACACTCACTGTCGGTTCTTTTGATGTAAAACTACCGATTTGGATGACCTTGAACGGCTCCTGGGGGGTACTCTCCGATTGTACTAACAGATGGCGCCACTACTTTATCACATACTATGATCACATATGATTGGTAGCAGAGCTAGTAACTGGCTCTGATTGGTAGAATTTTGTGCTGCCATCTGATAGTCAAGTTTAGAAATACCCCCCGAGTTACTGTCCCAGGCACTCTAGACAGGTTTTAACATTTGGAATGAGTGTCTCTACTTGT
The DNA here is from genome assembly GCA_940337035.1 of Agriotes lineatus. Taxonomy (NCBI): domain Eukaryota; kingdom Metazoa; phylum Arthropoda; class Insecta; order Coleoptera; family Elateridae; genus Agriotes; species Agriotes lineatus. The sequence goes on along the minus strand of CALNHX010008266.1, from coordinate 12,584 downwards.
TTGATGTATGTACGCTGCTAATTCGTTTAAAACCTCATAGTATTGCCATAAAACTTTGTTACTGACATGTATGTGCTGTATGTTCAGGTGATGAGAGGTTATATAATTTTACGCACAACCGGCCGAAAATGAAAGTTTACATCTTAGTTACTACGACCGCAAGTACAACTTTACGCCCAGAGAGCGGTAAAGTAATTTGCGGTCGGTAAAATAAAAACGCGGGCGGTAAAGTAACTTTGCTGCCCGCAAATTACTTTACCGTCCGGCACCTTAACTGTGGTAGCAATTTTTGGCATTAAAAAAACCTAAATTTATTCTAAGTGTTTATTCCATTCAGTTGTGTGTAAAACGTTGTACGTACTAGTGATGGGCCTATCCGGAATGAATAATCGGAAAGTTTCCGATTGTTCAAAAAATCGGAAGGTTCCGATTATATCGGAACGTTTCGGAACTTTTCGGAATTCGATTATTTTACTGTTCGGTGCACAAAATTCGGAACTTTCGGAATTCGATTATTTTACTATTCGGAACACAAAATGAGAAAACGAAATGCCAATTTGAACTGAACACAATACGGAATGTTGTGTTGACTCACTTGACTGCTATATGCTGGTGAATGGCACTAATGGCAGTGGTATTTCATAGATTAATTATTAGATATTACAACTTACAGACTTCAAATTCATGTATTGTTTTATACTATCTATTATGTACTTTATGTGCCATTAAACTTTAAAATATCACTACCATTTTCCGAAAGTCTATTAAGGTAACTTCTGTAATAATTTGAAAAAATATTTTATTTCCTCTTATATGCCACTGTGCGACTCAAACTCATAAATTGTTGTACTGGCGGTCCTGCAAACTCAAACAATAGATGCCAACGCAGATAAAGGCTTACGGCGCGACGCAAATTTGCACGCACTTCATCTTCCTTCCGCTCGTTTTCCCTTGCTTGCATTTACGGAATGTAAAATAATCGGATGATATTTCTATTTTATAAACATTCCGAAATGGAACATTCCGATTATTGAAATCATCCGATTATGCCCATCACTAGTACGTACCTCAGGCCAGAAGTAGATTACGCCCTTAGCCAAATAAAAGCCCTCCTCCGTCGAGGCTCAAATGTTGGCTGCGGGCGTAATCTTACTCTTCCGACCTTCTATACGTAAATAACTATTATTGAACCCCAAAAAATGTTGGCAAGTTTCAGGTTTTCTCGGATGATCTTAATGGCGTCTTTAAGAAGAAAAAAAGTTACCCTTCAGCTTTAAGCTGTTCCCGGAAATGAAGTTTTTAGAATACAAACGATATTTAGGCAGTCTTTGACAAGAATATAAACTTGAAAATAAAACAATCGAAATTGATAGTATATGTAAGAGGTAATCGTAGTTATTTATATATGACCGATTGGTTCTACGGCCCTGGTCTTCTCCCGCATCCCATTTTTCTTCAATTCCTCTTTGGATCATCGCCTGTACACCTTCTCGCCAAGTTTCTCATTACCTGTCTTTTCTTCATCGTTGTGGTGAAACCCACTGGTACATTCTTTTCGTCCATTTTTTGTAGATGACTGTACCAGATTAGTCTTTTAATCTGTATGGTTTCTGAAATTGATCCATATATTTCAATGCTCTGCCTTATCAGGTATCAGTAATGTGTTGCAATCTTGATATTTTAAAACTTCTACAATCGCCTTGAATATTTGTTTTTCTTTTCGTTTTTATTTTATTACTCGAGAAGATAGAATTGAGTTGTTTCCTTGTCTTACTTTGTTAATTATGTCTCTGTTGCTGTTTCCTTCTACAGCGAAATTAACAACAAGGTATTAGTAACCCTCGTTGTTATTTAAATCTACAAAATAGTTACAGAAAGATTGTCCTTTGTTGCTACAGCAGTCAATAATAAAAGAGGAGAGCTGATAAAACAACCTTTTATTGTTCTTATTTTATGATAGCTAGAACATGTGTTATGTATATTCAAAAACTTACTTGCAAAAACCTATCTTTGAGGGGTTGCAGTTTTAGGTCAAGCAGTACCTATTGGTACAAGTTATAACGCGGCTTTTAGGAAGCCCCTTTGTTGGGCACCAAATTGTAATACGGCCTCTCCCACGCCGCTATTTATACCACTCTACTTTATTAATTACTTTTGTTCTTGCCCATTGCCAGCTAGTTCAATAGCAATGAGACATCTCTTACTTTGCTTACCTCAGTCGTAGTTATAGAAAACCCTTGTTGTAATAAAGTCGGCATTTGATCTGGACTCATGCTGAACTGAAAATGTTAACTCCAAAGATATACTCAGCCATAATAACACAGGTGGTATGATTATCATCGGTGATATTTTCGAATTGAAACCGAGGTGCGCATTCAACAAGTCCGAAGGACGAATTGAATTTGCTTCTTCGGTTTCAATGAGAAATATGATTACTAAACATACCGAGAGTTTTATTTAATGAGAGAATACAATGAATTGAAAAAAAATGAAATTAATGAATTAATTTACAGAACATATTTTGTACATTAAAAATACAATTTTTGTAAATATCTGGAGGTTTTTCTTCCGAATGGTTCATATGTGTTTAAATTCTTTTTAAATTAGTACACATTCACTGCAAGTCTGCTAAAAACCGCATATTGTTCAGACAATTAACATATAAATCTAATATTTAGGAATACAAAAATCATTTTTCTACCAATAATTTTGAAATTGCTGTTATTTATTCTCTTTAGAAGTAATAACAACACACGAGAAAACTCGAAAATGCCGAAAAGAAATGTTCCAAAAATATTGTTATGATGCACTATGTGTTGGTTTTGCCTAAATTTGAAATCTATAAAGAAATTTGGGATATTAATACAATCTATTTTGACCTTTCAAAAGGTGGAGGATGTTTGAAAAAAGTTTATTGAATAAATCTAAATTAGATCAAATTCTTAAGGAAATGATAACTATTGAACGTTTGCAGGTGTTTTTTGAATCTAGAAAGGATAGATAGAAAGTAGTATCATAATGACAAATGCAGATTCTGATAAGAATTTAATTTAAAGTAGGTAAGGTTCAAATAATATAATATAGAAGGAATTAAGAATGAAATAGAGGGTAGTTAGGTATTTTGTTTCAATAATTAGAAAAAACAACTTATAAAACATGTCATTTTCAATTTTGGTCTAATAAACAAATATAGAAAGTTTACCGTATTTTTAAAGTACGGGGTGAAGAACAAGTGAAATATCAAGAGATAAGTATGAGTAATGGAGTTTAAGTTACGAAAGAGAATTGGAAGATGGTAAAACTAAATAGATACAAAAAGAGCTATTAAGAAGTGAATAATTAAAGATTTGGATTGAAACAGTTTATTTTGAAAGATACAATTGACAAGTAACTACATCGGTTTGAGTATTGCTGACTGGAGGGTTCTTGGATACATTCTGAAGACAAGAGGATCCATTCAAGGAGGATAGCAGAGACAGGACCACATCTGAGGTATTCTGTTGGCTACTGACGACAGAGGTTTGTGAGTCTTGGAGCTACGGAAGAGGTGTGACAGTTGGAGTTCATCTGTGACAGCTAACTTACCAGAGAGCTGTTTGAGGGAGGTCTATTATGGAGTGTGGCAGGTGCGCGAGCAGAGTCAGGAGCAGTTTGTCCTGTTAGCTACCGGGAGTTGACGAGTTGACAGCTGTTGGTCAGTAGGGGTCGACTGTCAGTGTTCGTGAGCAGGACATTACAGCAGGATTAAGAAAGGGTCCAAGCTATTGAGAAGGATTGCTGTATTGGAGGTGGTATAATAGCGATACAAGGCGGGTAGTAATTTTGTTCTACCAACGCTAAAGAAAATAAAAGACAAATTTAAAAAGTGCAATTACTTACTGTATGATATAAAGTTAATTGTGTACAGTTAGAATTGACCATTTGTCATATTTAATGTGAGATTAACTGTTGACATTTAATTTGACATAATAGGTGACAATTAATTTCAATGCACAGTTGAAAAATATTTGCAAATCAAATTTACATAACAAAGTAACTAGATAATCGAACCCAAAGCCCTGAAAGAGTCGCAAGTGTTATCATTGTCATAATTCAATTTAAAATAGAGTAGCCAGTGCAGATTTAAATAGGCGCCGTAACGTAGAACCTTAACGTTATAATCACCCAACATTGATGACAGGGCATGCAAGAAAAACAGTTAAAAAATTTGTAAAAAGAAACATAAGAAGGTTGTTATTTAAAATTTAATGCAGGTTGTTTTACGTATTTCAAATCGTAAATCCAATTATTAGAAAACAAAACAGATAAAGAACGTTTTAAAAGCCTAGGTTAGCTTCATTTCATTGGTTGGCGGTGACGAACAACTGACAATCGATTACTGAGCAAGAGTCAAGCAGAAGCTACGATAATTAAAATTTAATTTAATAAAACTAAACCGAACTGGAAAAAATTAATTTCTCGACCTTCACGATATCATAATATGTTAGCATATCAGGCTATATTTTAAGTCCTCTAGGTCTAGATTTCATAGATAGTCGATTATTTTTCGCCGTCAACTGGTATTGTTAAAATATTAATGGAATACCATAGTAGGTAACTAATTTTATTTTAAAATATTCTCAGCTTTGATTTTAACAAACTGTCATTTTATATTTAACTTACATTTAGAATATTTAAAAAAATCATTTGAACTCGACACCTTGCCATACATTTATTCATTTAGTAGACATTCAGTATTCCATTCTTGAATGTTATATTATCCAGTGCTAAAAATTGTATCAAAAAATGTCTTTTGATAGAGGTACATATGCATTGGCGTAGAATTTGTTTTAAAATTTAGTGACAGAAACTGATGCGTTTTGAATTTCTTGATATATGATCGACCTAGTTGGGCGACAAATCGAACTATAGTCTAGGGTCGCAGAAATGATTAATCGCACCCCTAGTATAATTGTAAAATATTCAAAACTTTCATTTGGCGGTTTAAAATGAAATCCACATAGTTAACGTTTTCTCAATTTGTAAAATTTGTAATCTTGCACCTACTAGCAATGGCGGCCAACAAAAGTGGAAAGTGTCACGTACGAAAAGCAATTGTTGGGTCGCATCTATTTACTTAAGGAGTTTTTTATGAGCATCTTTCGGCCATATTCAGAGAGGCATAAATCAATCTAGCTTTCTTATTTCTCCCACTTGCGAAAGCCGAGAGGATTGGACAAATCGGAGATGTTGGTAGTGGATACTGAATAAAATTAGCATAGCTAAGCATACTCTTATAACAGTACAATCGTAATGTTTTATAATTTATACTCCCAACACAATCTCCGCATTTCCTTGAAAGACGAAGCAGTAAATCGTGCGATATCCGAAGGTTTATTGCACATAAATGGGCCAAATCGCGCCATGAGTTTAAATATGAACCTTTCTTCCTTAACAGCTAATGCCATAATAATTCAAGCATGGTGTACACAAAGCCTATCGCAAATAATAAATGATGGCGACTAGAGATGAAAGTTCGAAATTCAACTAAAAGCCTCACCAGCTGCACTGCACGCGTTTTGCAGAAAATTTATATAGAGAATCCAAGGATTGCTTCATTTCTTGAAAAAGCTGTGAAATTTAAGATCGGTTCGCAGAATTTTCCATGTAACGAGCGAGTGTTGCTCATATTTCACTTTTTAATACTCACCTGAGAATATTACCTGTAAGTGCATAGTGAATTGTAGGGAATTCTTCGGATTCTCTATAAGGAAAATGCAGACTCATTGCTCATGTCTAATACGGAAACTGTTATGTATGTGACTATGCAGTTTTTCTTGCAGTCATTGGTGATTGCCATACAAAACCGACCACAAAAATGTGTAAAGTGTTGAGTTGTTAGTCTCTTAAGCGTGGTTTATAAACGAGTTTCAATCGGAGAACAGAAATGTTAAATACTGTCGTCTTGGATTTTTAAATCATGAGTCTTTTGCACATGGAGAAAATTAACAAAAACAGTATATTTATTTTTTCCAATTTTAAAGCTTCAGTACAAATTTTAAAAATGCCGTGGCTTTCTGTGGAGCATATTGGAAATAAGTAATTTTTCCAGATGTACTTGAAAAACAACTAAAAACTGATCTTATAAAAAAAGATTGCATTTCCCTAGTGTTAAACACAAATCGTAATTCTTCCTACGGATATACACTTTATGTACTTATTAATAAATTCGTTTACTAGATTTTTTAAGAAATCAAATACGTGTTAAAAAAACTTCCCTCGCAAGTGTAATGCGAATTACGAGGGGAGATTTTTATGTAATCTACCTATCCATGAAAACAATGACAAATGACAACGATTTTCAAACGTCAAGTAGTATCAACTTTTATTTATTTATTTATTTATTTCGCACTCAGCCAACAGCCGTTAGGCCAATTATAGGCGTCACTGTGCATTTATGGGGACTTCCAACCCCACTAACGACAGTCATGATGTTGTTATGACCACCGGGACCAACTATTTCCGTGACAGCCGTATCACGAGGCGCCGAGAGATACAGCCGTGAAACTCCCATCCAAGTTCTGACCAGAGAGAGCGTTGCTTAACTCTGCTGATCGAACGTGGACGCTTGTTCAAGCTACGCCACCCGGGACCTATCTTTTATAAGTATTCTGACCAAGTGATGTTGAAATGGAAAGATATTTGTAGTTTTGGCAGCGGTTTGAATAGTGAAAAATTAGCGATTTAAAATTGGAACACAGAGCGTTATAAAATTTTTGACTAAAGAGGGAAATGGCCCAAAAATTATCCATAAACGAATGATTGCTGTGTATGGTGAAAATGCTGCAACATATTGCCAAGCAAACAGTTTCGCAGGAGTCGGGAATCTGTTGAAAATGGTCTAAGACCTGGTAGACCTCTTGAGGGAAGAACATAAGAAACAATCAAACAAATTGAAAGTTTGATGTTGACAGATCGAAGAATAAACGTTTCGGTTATCGCTAGGGAAGTTCAGGTACCAAAAACGACAATTTTAAAAATTCCCAAGTTTCTCACGCCAGAACAAAAAAAGGTCAGGCAAGAAATTTTCCAGGAGAATTTGAATGCTTTAGATAGACCGCGATTTATTTTCGAAAATTATCACGGGTAATGAAACTTGGATACATCACTGGGACTCTTCAACGAAACAAGAGTCCATGCAGTGTGTGCATAAAGGGTCTCCACCGCCAAAAAAGGCGAAAGCGCAGTGTTCAGCGGGGAAATTGATGGCAAAGGTTTTTTGTGACTCTGAAGTGATTCTTCTGGTTGAGTACATGACGAATGGCACTAAAATTACTGGTGATGTCTACAAATCCGAATGAAAACACCTCAAAATTTTGTTGAAAAAACATACTGCTGTTGAAAATTATTGCAGGGTTCATAAGACACAAAAAGTTTAACAAGTTATCGAAAAATGTGATTTCCAGGAGTTGAGGCATCTACCTTATAGTCCAGATCTAGCTCCCTGTGATCACTATCTTTTCCTAAGTTGAAAAACAATTACGAGAATAAATATTTCCTTCTGATGACTATTTTGAAGAGTCACCGAAAGAATGTTGTTACTGCAAAAACGTTTGAAGTGTATTGATTATGAAGAAACATATGTTGCAAATATTTTTTATCCCTCACGGTCTTTTCTTTCATGCCTAGGTAAATTGCTTAAAAATCTGCCCTCGTACATACATTTTCAAGTAAAACACACTATAGCAGGTGGGATTCGAACTCGTGTTAGCAGAAGGATCCGGTTGTTAGCCTGACTTTTTATCTAGTAGCCTGAGCGCGCCTCAGTTGTGTTCGCTTACGGCTGCATTATACACGACGCGATAAACGTTGCACATTTTTGTTCCTTTTACGACGTTCACCCTGTATTTGTTGGGTCCAATTTTCATCAAGGGTAAAAACCTGATCTACGTAAAAAATATTATTTTTATCTATTCCTGAATTAAGGCACAAATAGTTACCATTCTATTTTCTTAAGGTACTTACCCTGTATATATTTGATCGAAAGTATATCCACTTTCGAGCCAGGTAGACACATGTTCCACATGCAAAGTATCGTATTCTTTCAGCAAATAGTTTTTGAGTTATACCGCCAATAGGCGGACAGACAGACAGGCGAAATTTAGAAAACATGGTTTTCTTCTTCTATGAACCCTGAAACGTGTAGATATGAAGAAATTGCGGAAGGTTTTTGAAGAAATGAATTAACAGAAAAAATAATGGCATTACATATAATCACATGCCGTTTAAGTGTGTTTAATAATTTATGAATTAAGAAAGATATGAATATGTTTTTCCCTAAGATTTACATGGTTAGAGGTAAGATAAAAAGGTAAAAAACCTTTATATCGCCAGTGGTGCATACAATATTTTCTTTACTAGCGTATTAGTCAAAATAGTATGATATTTCAAAATGTTATAAGTAATAAGTACCTACATTTAAAATAAGAATATCTAAGTAACATAAAAGATTACCTGAATGTATGCTTGCTAAGACGTTATTTGTAGTTGCATGGTTACCATAAGATTCAGGGAGAAATAATTTGAAAAATCCGTAATGAGCAGCTTTTCATATTTTGTATCTATAACGAAAATTAACAATATCATGTGGCTAGTAAATTAAATGTTTTTTCTCTTTACGTACACGTTTGTATTCCGTAGAATATAATAGAAATATAGAATAGAATAGAATAGAATAGAAACCTGAAAACAGCTTTACGTTTCTGTTCATATTATAAAGTCTCTACTGTATTTAATGTAGAAGTAAAATCTGTTCCAAAACAAACTCATTTAGGGAGAAAGATAAAAAATCTAGTCATGTGGGTAGTAAATAAAATGTTTTGTTTTTCTATAGCACATGTTAAAGTGTGCTTTTATCAACTCAAAACAAAAGGTCAAGTTTTACTTTAACAGCAAGGGTAGATAAAGTAGCACTTTAACATCAAGGATAGATAAAGTAATTTAATTTTCTAATTTTTGTTTTAATTACATATGACAGCTTCGTATTATCGTAGCAACCCAATCTAGCTACTGACATTTTGAAATGTGATTGACTGCCCTTATTTTCTTTTGAAATTGTTAAAGTTCTTGCTATAGAAAAAAATATTGTATTATACACGACGATCAAGTTATTTCTATATCCATTCATGAATCATTAACGTCATAAAATTTAACTTTATCGTCTTGTATAATAAATTACTATTTCTCGTTACGTGCACGTTTGTATTTCGTAAAATAGAATAGAAATATAGAATAGAATAGAATAGAAACCTGAAAACAGCTTTACGTTTCTGTTCATATTATAAAGTCTCTACTGTATTTAATGTAGAAGTAAAGTATCGTCTTTCCAAACCAAACTCATTTAGGAAGAAAGATAAAAAATCTAGTCATGTCCTAAATTAAGTCTGTAGGTGAATGTCAGATTGAATTTTGTTTATGAAAACATTTGTAACTGTGACAGGCAAAAGTTTACACCGCATTAAGTTTACTTGCATCAAGCAAAAAAGAAAATAAGATGGCATTTAACCAAAAACAACTAGTGTATTAATCATAACAGTCAATAAAAATTGTTTTTTATTAAATCTTTTGTATATTTTTACGAAATCGTTCAAGATCAATATGTAATTTAGTTCGCTTTGACTTATGGTAGTTTATTTGCTTCAATGGGTATGCATCAGATTATGACAAACTTCAAATTGATCAAGGCATCCTGCGAATGAGTTCTTTTTAAACACACGATATAATAAACCAATAATTTCCTAAAATAATTACTTATTAACAAGTTTATTTATAAAGTGTTCGTCTTATATTAATATTTGAATTAATAACAGCTAATTTCAACGTTATTCTGTATTTACAAACATTCTTCAAGGTATTTATAAACTACCTTCAAGAAACTGTTGATCATTGATCTTTCACATTCACAAACACCTTAAACAATTTAAAATGTATTCAAAGTTCATTCTACGTAGTATCACTTGGTACATAAAAGCAAAATTTGGATTTGTGTTTTTAAATATCAAATGTAAATATAGTAATCAAAATTACATAGTTACATTGTAACTACCTGAAGCAAATAAAGCAACAATACAAACACTCCGGTACTTAATCGTTAAAAAAGTACTTTTTAATTAGCCCATTTAATATTAAACAGTTCTTATTACTTTATTACGTACAAAACTAACACACGTTCGATAGATGCAAAATGTTTACATCTTTCGAAAACAAATTATGTGAAAATACATGCTGGTGCCATCTGCTGAAGAGTAGCTGCTACTAGTCACTAGTGAACTGTTTGAAATTTAACTGTAGCCAGACTGCAGCAGTAGAAACACCAATAGGTTTCTATAATTTTCAATCGTAGGTGGTTGCGCCTAAAGCAGAAAGTAATTGGTCATGTTTAAAAATTACTGTTTAACAGCCTGTTTTATACGCACCCGGCCTGAAAATCATGCATTACTGTTCAATTTTTAGACCGGAAAATATTTCTTTACAGGCCTATTTTGGAAAATTTACGTTTTGATTGGTTTACATTTGTTGACTGTGGTTACTAAGGAAATCAACTATAACTATCTCTAGATTTTTACGAAGGTAATGCTTGTTTGTTATTGCAATTTTCCAATATTTAGGTAAAATTAAGAAGAAATGCCACTGCCTAAAAATTTACGTAACTCATTCAACAACGTTCTTTACAGGACAAGTGCTAAAAGTTTATGTTTATGCACGAGACATGAAAATTATAAAACGAAGCCGAAGGCTGGGTTTCATAACATGTCGAGTGCAATAACACTTTTAGCACGAGTTTGCGTACAATATTTTTTCTACGACCTTAACAGCCAGTCTTATAAAGGCCACTAATCTGACGTTAACTTTAATTCGCTGTTAAAATAAACAAAAGCGCATCAAAATTTGTTTACTAATGAATAATATGGCATAAACACTAACATTTTGATGCGCTTTTGTTTGCTTTAACAGCGAATTAAAGTTAACGTCAGATTAGTGGCCTTTATAAGACTGGCTGTTAACGTTCTGTTATTAATCCATAAATGTCGATTTAACAAAGGTTTGCATTTATGACAGTTATAATTTATGTCATAATAAAGAGATGACCTTGACGCGCAGGTGAATGTTTGTGGAGCCAGTCAGTTATTAAAGGTAATTATAATAGTACACATCTGATTTTATTCATTACATAACGCTTTAATTATTTAAAAAACACTTTACTTCTAACGCAAGAAGTAACTAGAATAACTTTATAACCTCACTTCCTGTTCTAAATTGTAGTTTTATAACCTCACTTCACTTTATAACACATGTGCTAAAAGTAAACAGCTCATCTCATTTTAAACACGCTAAATTATAAAACGTCACTTTTAATGAAAAAAGCTAGCGCTAAAATGCCTACTTTTAGTGGTGGTTGTAGAAAAATATGTGTGCTGCCTCCAGTTATTTACAGAATAAATGATTTTACATAATGTAGAATCCTTAGCGCCAAAATTTCAACTACTTAGATTCTGGATGCAACATTTTTTTTGCAGCTTGGAAGGCATGTTCGCTAAAAATTTGGTAGGTGAAAACAAATGTTGTTGAGGTGATGCTGAATGCATTTTTCTGTGATTTGTTTAGTGCAAATTCACATATATCAAATCTGCTAAGTGTGCGTCTTATTGTTATAAATACTCAAGTTAGTATGTATTCAAAAACGGATAAACAAGGCAAAATTTTAATAGCACATAAAAACCAAAAATAGTTTTTCCCCATGCATCCTAAAGTAACGATACTGAAAGCTCAATTTATTGTGAAATAACGAAATATACTGTTAAATTCAGAATATGTTTTTAGTTAAAGGGATAGGTATTGATCAATCATCCAGCAAGTAAAATGCACCTTATGTGCAGGATTTTTTGATAATATTATTTCTTCCTTCTTCATGTTCTATCACTTAAAGCCTTTACAGTCCAGTCATTAGGTAATTTTTAGAAACGTTAAATCCTGAAGTTGCAATTGGTAAATATGTTTTAAAACTCGATGCTCTCATAAAAATTACAAATTTCCAGTTGCAGGAGGAGGGCGTTCAGGAATATCTACGTCGCCGTTAGTAATACTTATTATCATTCTTATCAAGGACGTAATTTCCACCTTGTGTTTGAAACATTTTTCCCAAGTCAAATAGGTTCTGAGCCTGAGCAGAGAAAAGTAAAGCGTAAAACGATAAAATTTTTGTTTTTATTAGATTTTTCGATGATTATTGATTAAAAAGTATGTTGTCATTATGATTTATTTTATTTTTTCAATTATTGCCACACTATTACAAGATTTGGGGGTTCGGGTAGTCATGTTGAACCCCATTTCTAATGACCGCATTCTTACAAATCCCTCTCTTCTATTACTAAACACCCCGCCTTTGTACGCCTCGGTCTTGGTTCATATCATCAACAGCGTCTTAAAGACAGGAATATCACTTCAATGATATGCCGTTTTGTAAGAATTCGACCATTAGAAACGAGGTTCGACACGACTACCTGAGCCCCCAAATCTTGTGATAATGTGGAAACGATTGAAAAATA
>CALNHX010008265.1:0-62719 GCA_940337035.1 Agriotes lineatus | reverse complement strand
AGCACTACAACAACGATTCACACTTAACACTACGCCTTGGTTCCTCTTTAGGGAAGCGAAAGAACTGTAAATTTGGTCCAATAATTTTTATAGTTATTAAGGTACCAAGGGCATTATGAGCTCATAATGCCCGTGGTGCCTTCAAGGTTTTATGTCCTACCAATTTTCTTACCTAATTCATATTCATATTCAATTCACATAATTACTATGATATAGTATTTAAGATTGATCTAGTTAGCTGATCTAAGTTAGATTTGTGACATTAGCTGAGCTGTCATTAATTTTCATTGTGACAGTGGTGCATAATTTTTGAAATAAAAGTTGTATCCATGGAAACAAATACTGTTAATTTTTCATAATAACCCTAGTGTTTTTATGAAGAAAATAATTGCCCTGGAGCGTTATTTTGTATCTAAGATACCCTAAAATAGAGTCATTAATTTCAATTAATGTACTGTTAGGACATAAAATTATTATTAGCGCTGCAACTACACACCGCATTGTTTGTAAATTAATTGCCAAAAAACTAAAAACTAACACATGATAATATAGGTCAAAACAACGATGGCATGTCACCACTTGACGTCACGGAGCTAATGACTGGTGGGGGAAGCATGCGCAATGTCATATCTTCTAGCCTTTGTATCATGTGTCATCTACGTAATAGTACGATACATGAAATAAAAACTACGCACCAACTTGACAACTTTGGCCCGCTCTACAAGTCGTAATTTTAGTCGCAGATCAATTTATAATAGCTTAAATTGAAGCTATTTTCTACCTCCACAAGTTTGGTAATGGCTACTTTTTCGCTAAATAGAAAGAGAAATGAGACACAAACTCAGAAGCTCGAAAAAAAATCTCGACCCTTTCACGCTCTCCTTTCGTCTTCGATATCTCGACAAATTTCGCTCGTACGTGAAAAAGTAATAAAACATAAACTAGCAACCAGTGAGACAAATGTCTCATTTAATAAAACAAAAAAGACCGTTTTTCAAATAGAACGCGTATTAAATAAAAACAATATTTTTTAAAATCACGTGATTGAAATTCGGTTCCTGACCTGACATGACCATTCCAAACATATAACTTTAATAACTTTTTTCTCTATCTCTTACGGTTTGGCTGCTGAAACAGCGTCCCGGACGGACCAGCGTCCCGGACAGACAAGTCTATTAGATAAAGGATTGTAGAGCATTCAAAATTCTAAAAAAGATGTCCACATTATTTTCATGTAGTGTGAACGGGAACCGATTTATCGCAAAAAAATCAAACGCACTCATTTATCAAGATAGCGGAAATAGCAAATAGGAAATTTTGGTCGACAACTTGAAGTTAAGCTTTGCTGGAGCTCACCATCATCATCATCATCATCCAGCCCTTAAAGTCCACTGCTGGACACAGGCCTCCCTCATTGATTGCCATTTTCCTCGGTCTTGGGCAGTCTGAACCCAATTATTTGCAACTCTTTTGATGTCGTCGGTCCATTGGGTAGATGGTCTCTCTATATTTTCTGCACCGTAAGTCATAACAGGTAAAATGCATTGGTCATAAACTTTTCTTTTTAGGCATGTTGGAAGGATGCTTTTGAAAACATCACGGAGTCTACCAAACGCTGCCCAGGCGACAGAAATTCTTCTGGTTAACTAGCATGTTTGATTATCTCTTGAAATTCTAATTTCATGTCCCAAATATGTATATTTTTCCACTTGTTCGACAACATCGTTACTGACCTTGATGTGGTCATTGGGTACCAAGTTGGTCATTAGTTTGGTTTTATGGAAGTTGATATTCAAACCGACACTAGAACAGACAGTCTGCAATTCTAGCAGCATCAATCTTGCTTCCCCAAGATCATCAGATATTAATATTATATCGTCTGCAAACCTACGATTTGTTAGTTGTTTTCCGTCTATAGTAATGCCCCTCGTTTCCCAGTCGAGTTTCTTGAATGCGTACTTTGGTGACATTTTGTCACCTTGTCTTACACCTCTTCTAATTTGAATATAGTCGCTATTATCGTGCAATTTCACAGTCATAGTTGCATTACTATATATATTATATATTAGTTTTGCGTACCTATAATCGATGCGGCATTCCTGTAGGGTTTTATAACAGCATTTAACTCGACAGTATCAAAAGCCTTGTGGAAATCAACAAATACGAGGGGTAGTGGTCTATTATATTCTATAGACTTCTCACTTAGAGTTTTAATAGTTTGCAGAAGATCGTTAGTTCCGAAACTAAATCGGAAACCAGCCTGTTCTTCTGGCTGATAGGAGTCAAGCTTCCTTTCTAGCCTTGAGGTTATTATTCCAGTGAATAATTTATAGAGATGGTTCAGTAGACTTATTAGTCTATAATTCTGTAGATCGGTTTTATCTCCCTTTTTAAACCGATTACCGCGTTGTTCCATTTACTCCTTACATTGCTGATGTTTAAGCAAAGATTGAATAATACATTTATTTTCTCCAATAAAAGTGGGCCTCCTATTTTTATTGCATCTGTAACAACGTTGTATTCACCGGGTGTCTTTTTGTTTTTGGACTTTTGCAAGGCTAACCGTATGTCATCGACGGTGATCTCTGGTAATTCCTCGGATCGCTGATTGACAATGCCTTTGCTGGATGATAGTGACTGCGGGTCTAGGTTTTCATTCACTTGACTTTGTTATAATTTAGAGTAGAATACCCAATACCCCAAAAAAGAAATTTCAAATTTCGCTTCACTTTCAAGCAAAAATGACAGTGACTGGACTATATTAGATTTACCGAAAAATGATTTGAAAAACTGGTTTTATTTGTTGAATGCTCGGTTCAACAATAAATAACTTCAGCAAATCTTATCGTTAACATTGTGTTCTAATCGTTTGAAAATTCGAAACATTTACCGTGGACAGCAACAAGTTCAAGCTATTTTAAAAGTTTAATTTGAACTTTGTACTTGTTTCTATACAAACTTGAAAGTATTTGTAAGGTAAACATATCATTACTCAGCAACTTTCACGTCACTTATCTCTAACTGCATGACTGAAATCAATTCCTTTAGGAAAACAATTATGTCCCCAACAACAATTCTTGCTTTGCAGATTGATGCTCACACAAAACAATCGATATCCTATAAAACATTGCTGGAAATTACTTGTCGCCTTGCCAACAGTTTGCAACGATATGGACTCTCTGTAAATAGTGTAATATCTATATGCAGCGAAAATAGCCTTCAATTCTTTTATCCCGTTTTAGCTGCCTTGTACTTGGGTATTGTATCAGCGCCCTTAAACGAAAATTACGGCGAAGGTAACTACCGGTAGAAAACCAGTAATAGAAAGCGATCGCCCAATTATATTACTTTCAGGAGAGCTTTATAACGCTTTGAACATTTCAAGGCCACAACTGATCTTCTGTTCGAGGAAAAGCCTATCTAAAATCTTGGAATTGCAACGAAAATTCTCATTCATACAGAAAATCGTCATCCTCGACTCCAAGGAAGACATAGGAGTAGTAGCGTGCCTCCAAACATTCATATCGCAATATGCAGATCCAAATTTCAACGTCTACAGCTTCAAGCCTGCCACCTTCGATCGCGATGAGCAGGTAGCTCTGATTATGTGCTCTTCCGGTACCACGGGCTTGCCGAAGGGCGTGATGGTCACCCACAAGAACATAACCGTCCGATTCGCCCATGTCAAGTAAGTATCAACCTTAAGGCTAGCTTTGGTTTAGTCTTGATTTTGTAGACACGGCGTAGAGACCATGAGTGAATGAGTGAAACTTTAAAAAATAGACAAGGTAAAGATTACTGTCGCAAGCCGAAATACCAATAACTTTGCTTTTGACCTTTAGGTATTGATGACAAATTCCAAAAAAACACAACTGACGTAAAAATTGCCTTGTCTTGATTTCACGGACACCTGTTCACTACAGGTTAGCAAATTTATGCTCCGTTTTTTAGGGACCCAATATTCGGCAACCAAAGGACACCGGGCACCACTGTACTGTCCTTTATGCCGTTTTTCCACGGTTTCGGCATGGTCACCAACCTGGGCTACTTCTTCGTGGGTCTTCGCGTCGTCATAATGCAGGGGTTCGATCCCAAGGTCTTTCTGGGAGCCATCCAGGACTACAAGGTCCAAAGTGTGCTGCTGGTGCCACCCATCTTAGTGCTTCTGGCGAAGAGCCCCATCGTTGACCAGTACGATCTATCGAGCTTGGAGGAAATCGGCTGCGGAGCCGCACCTCTAGCAAAGGAAATTGCAGACGCTGTAGCCAAAAGGTAAACCTCTTGCGTTATTTCCATTACTTCTGCATCATACATTTCACCCAGGTTGAACCTGCGCGAAATTCGGCAAGGATACGGGCTCACGGAGTCGACTCTGGCTGTGACCTTAACTCCCCAGGACAACTTCGTGAACGGGTCCTGCGGAAGGGTAGTTCCTTTCGTTTCCGCCAAAGTGATTGATCCGGACACAGGAAAAACTTTAGGCCCGAACCAACAAGGCGAGTTCTGCTTCAAGGGGGATATAATCATGAAAGGGTATGCGTGCAATCCGGAAGCGACCAGAGCTGCCTTCGACAAATATGGTTGGCTTCGTTCTGGAGACATAGGGTATTATGATACACATGGCAATTTCTTCGTTGTGGACCGTCTGAAAGAACTAATTAAATATAAAGGCTTTCAAGTAAGTTCAGCGAGATGAATTGTGAGAAATTCTAACTCTTTTGATACAGGTCCCACCGGCGGAGCTGGAAGCCTTACTTTTGAAGCATCCCAGTATCAAAGATGTGGGCGTCGTTGGTATTCCTGACGCAGTAGCTGGGGAACTTCCTGCGGCTGCGGTAGTTTTGCAGCCTGGAAAACGACTCTCTGGGCAGGAAGTTTTCGACTTTGTTGCAAGTAAGGCAAAGTTTATAATTTATATACTCAAAAGAACAATGCCAAAAGCATTAGCATAAATTATATTAATACCTTTTGATCAAACTTACTTCAAGTTACAAATAAACGATAGTATCTCTTATTCATTAGTTAACACGTCGGTGAGCTTGTACAAGAAAGCCCAATGAAATTATCTGTTCAACTAAAAAACCAGATTAACATCAATAAATGATGCTTCACAATAATTATGATAGTTATACTTACTATTTTTCGATTACATTACAATGACTAAGCTTTTAAGCTATAGCAGATGAACAATCAAAGTTTGTTTTTTTCCAGGTCAAGTTTCTTCAGCAAAGCGTTTGCGAGGTGGGGTGCAATTTATAGACGAAATACCTAAAAGTGCGACTGGAAAAATTATGCGCAAGAAACTACTTGAATTGGTGCAAAAGCACAAATCTAAATTGTAAATTATTCCACAGTATAAATTTAAAGTTATTTTTGCAAATACTATAGTAATGTAATTTTTAAAAAAAATTTGAAAGTAATCTACCTCTTTCTCTTGGACGAACTAAACTTTTTTGTTTAGTGCCTTTTCCCTTCCTCGTAACCTAAAAAATTTTCGTTTGATGTATTTCAACAAGTAGCTATGCCTACAAAATAAACTAACAAATGTGAATTTTTGGTACCTACTAGTAATAGCTAGAATGCATATATGTGCGTGATTATTTTTGTCGTAGCGATCTCAACCAATCAGAAGGCAGAATGTAGTTAAGTTATCTTCTATAATTTCGCCTATTCAATTCATCTGTCATCTGTCAAAAAGACACCAATGAAAATCCAGAATGCTGACGTTTCTTGACCAATCCAAAAAATATCAGTGGATATATCTTCCTAGAAGGCATTCAAGTGACTATTTAACACTATAATATATAAGCCAATCACATTGCAGACATTTGCTTTTTTCAACCGCTAACAGCAGTATATCACTGAATATTGGACACCATGCAAAATATTCACAAAACAATGTACGTACTCAAAAAATAAATAGCCTTGTTGCGAAGTATCGCTTAGCAACGATGTTCTGTCCTTAGTGATATCGCTAGGTTACGTAACACTAAACCCTAGCAAACTGTGTGGCTTGTTTAGAAATTTTTGAAGTCTGAACGTGAACGCAGTCGCGATCGGACGTAATTTATTTTCGAGCGATATCAGTGACCGCAGCTGTAGCAATCTCAAGTTGTGACCCTAGTTCAACCATTGATAAACAATATAAACTACAGTGATCAGCTGTTAAAGTGTAAATAACTCGGCCCATTAGGGCTGAGTAAATGACTAATGAACTAAACAGTGAATCGACAACAATGGACCAAACAAATAAAGCCACGACAACAATGGATCAAACAAGTAAAGCCAGCAAGCGAAACTCAGATCATCTATCTCCACCCGTCAGCGACGTCGCCAAAAGATATACCTGGAACTCTGAAGACTTAATTAAAAATAATCCTTACTACCCCCTCACAAACCAACAAGTTGCTAACAACAATGCCCCAACAAACAGTGAAAACAACAATCAAATAACACCAAAAATTAAAATTCCACCGATATTTATTCACAACGTAAACAATCACAAAGAAATAATATCCGACATCAAAAACATCACTGAAGAACGTGAATTTACAACTTCATACAGTAGTAAGTACCTAAAAGTAAGTCTAACAAATCACGACGATTACCGTAAACTCACCAAATTTTACATGAATAACCAAGTAGAATTTCATACCTTCCAAGATCCTCATGAAAAACGTTTGTCAGTTGTCATTAAGAATGTACCAATCTCCTTAAGCGATACAAAAATTAAAGAGGAACTGCTCTTGAAAAAGTTGCCTATAATAAGTGTAACGCGGTTATTAAATAAAGGCAAGAAACCAATTCCAATCTGTGCAGTAATACTATCGGCGAATGACTCAGCTACCGAAATCTATAATATTAAAACTCTGTGTTATTCAATAGTCACTGTAGAGCCCAGGAAAAAAACGACAAACATTCCGTAATGTCATAAGTGCCAGAGGTTCGGCCATACGAAGAACTACTGTGCAGCAAAGCCACGATGTGTGAAATGTAATAAAGACCACCCTCCTAAAGCCTGCAATAAAACACCAGAAGAATCCCCTATTTGTGTCAACTGCTCTGGAGATCACCCAGACAGTTATAAAGAATGTCCTCACCATCAAGAACTCTTAAAACAACGATATCCCATTAGAAATTCTAGATCAGCACCCCAACGAGCATATACATTATCAAACACCCCCAACAGCATTTCCTATAGCCAAGCCGCTAACCCAAAACCTAGCCCTGAAGTAACTAATAATCCCAACTTGGAACAATCACCTCTCATGGATTCCATACTGAAATTTATCCAACAACTTATAATACCACATTTAACTCAAATTAAATCCTTTATCACAACACATATTATACCTCATATTTTCAATGTATAACTCCCGCAATAATCTTCAAAATATAACAATCCTGAACTGGAACGCCAATGGAGTTAAACCCCAAAGATCGGTTCTCATATCGTTTCTGGCCAGATACAACGTCGACATCGCGTGTTTAACTGAGACTCACTTATCGCAGGGCGAAAATGTCAAAATCAGCGGTTATCATGTCTTCCGCAATGATAGGCTAGCTCCCACAGCATGGGGAGGAGTAGCAATTATTATCAGAAAACAATTGCAGTTTGACACACCCATTATCTCAGACAAAAATGGTATCGAAAATATCTCGGTAACTATCAAGATAACTAACAACAAACAACTACAAATCACTACCGCTTACAAACAACCGAATAAAAACTCTCAACGAGGCAGATATTACCCAATTATTCCACAAGACACTACCATCACTGATAATCGGAGATCTAAACAGCAAATGCACCTTCTGGGGTTGTCGTACAAATAACCCCAACGGAAACAAATTAAATGATATCGCAGTGAAACATCAATTACAAGTTGCAGCGCCCGGCGAATTCACTTATTACCCCTATCGATCTGATCATCAACCAGATATCCTAGATATTATTGTATCCAAAAACTTTAATCCACCCATCCAACAAACAGTAATCCCGGAACTTGATTCTGATCATCTCCCTGTCTTAATAACCTTTACCTCTACACCATATAATGTTCCCCCACCACCACGGCTAACTAAAGGACGCGTAGATTGGGAAAAAGATCAAAAACAACTCGATTCTCTTCTTGTCAACCCTAGCAACATAAAAAATAGGCAGGACATCGACTCTAGCATAGATAACCTGACTGAATCGATTAAAAAAGCAATCGAACATTCAACGAGACCACTTACAACCCAAATTAAGCGCAATTACAACATTCCACCGACATATATAGTAGAACTGATTAAACAAAAAAGCAAAGTTCGAAGAGAATGGCAAAGAACAAGGGAACCACATCTTAAAAATATGCTAAACAACTTGTCACATACCATAAAACGAGAAATTGAAAAATATCGAATATATAATTACAATAAACACCTCGAAAGCCTAGAACCTAACAGCACCGACCTATGGAAAGCTACCAAGACCTTAACACGACAAGCCGATATTATTCCTACCCTAATAAGCCAAAACACTTACTATGCCTCAGACGAAGACAAATGTAATCATTTCGCAAGGCACCTTCAAACAGTGTTTACTCCGACAATTCATGATGAGAACCGGTCGACCGCACGCATAATTAATGCCTACATTGAAACACATGCACCTATAGTTGACGATTTCGATCAGCCAACATCTCCAAAAGAAATAGAAACCTATATTAAAGCTTTACCGATTAAGAAAGCACCGGGCCACGATCTCATCCCTAATGTAGCTCTGAAATATTTAACAAAAAAAGGACTCGCCTATCTGGCTACACTATTTAACTCATGTATGAAGACTGGATATTTCCCAAATAAATGGAAACTCGCCCATATATTAATGTTCCACAAACCGGGAAAAAATAAACACGAATGTAATAATTATCGACCTATAAGCCTGCTGCCAACCCTATCAAAGCTACTTGAGCGAGTATTAAGTAACCGATTGAATGCATCGCTGGATGAACTCCAAATAATTCCAACCATCTAATTTGGATTTAGAAAAGAACATTCTACCACTCAACAATTGCAGAGAATAACCGAGCTAGTGGAACAAGGATACGAAAACAAACAATTTACAGTGGCTGTATTCCTGGACATAACTCAGGCATTTGATAGGGTCTGGATAGAAGGACTTAAATATAAAATCCTGAAAACCCAGATTCCACATTATCTAATCGCAAGCATCTTCTCGTTCTTAGAGAATCGATCATTTGCAGTTCGCATTAACGCATCCATCTCTAGTATCAAGGATATCCACGCTGGAGTTCCCCAGGGAAGTGTATTGGGGCCTACACTTTTCAACTTGTTCATTCACGATATCTCCATTCCCAACATGAGCGAACTTGCTTTATTTGCTGAAGACACAGCTATTATCACTCAGCACAACAACCTCCATACGGCGATCAATCAACTCCAATCAGCCATCGATATTCTAAGCCCATGGCTTAGGAAATGGTGCATCTCACTAAACCTTACAAAATGCATTGCCAAGATATTTACCCTCCAACGAATTACGGATCATTCGAAATTGCAAATATTCGGGGGCGACATACCATGGGATTCTAGAACTGGAGCAGTTACATACCTAGGAGTGTATATGGACACGAGATTAACCCAGTGGCGTAACTATCATATGTGCAGGGGGTGCAAAGAACCTCCGCGCCGAATGTATATAGGCGCCGCGGTAGCGGAGTTTTTTGTGAAAATAAAAGTTTTCCTAGAATAGAGGTTCAAAGCGGCAACAGATTATGATACGTGAGCGCCACTGGGCTCTTTTGAGTGCGCAGTCTTTTTTTCTTTTGAGTAGATTAGAAGTTCCAGCTCTAGTGTGTGTTTGTGATTCTGAGATTTCATAGTGCATAGTGCATAGTAACATACTATAAATTCAAAGTTTTAAACCGCAAATTTCTGACGATTGCCTTAGATACAGAGGTCATAGATAGTGCCAAATTACTTCAAACTACGTATGAAAGTGATCTCTATGACGGCTTACTAAAGCAAATTGTACAATTTCGATCTTCGTACACAACTAGTATTAAATATTGCTTATCAGTGAAGGAAGTGGGAGAAAAATGTCTGTCTAACCACACATCATCGGTTAGCTTTCCATATTTGTATACAGCTTATATCCTACTTTTTACATCCCGTCACTACAGCCTCCACTGAGAGATATTTTTCTAAATTAAAAACTATTAAAAACTTTTTGCTAAGTAAGAGCCAGTACTCTTGGTTTTAATTCACTGATAGATATGTTAGCTTTAGCAAAGTGTCGCAAAAGAAAGTTTAATTAAAGTGCTATACCTACCTACATATTTATATATCTACTAGCTGATCCGGGAAACGGCCCCCCAAAAATAATTTGTCTCTGAAACCCCGTTTCACCACTATAGAGTTTAATTTTATGTCATGTCCATCGTCTTGGACTTAAAAATAAATGCCATTTTCGCAATCAACGTCCCAAAAAAAGCTCAATAACGACACCCATATCGATTTTTAGGCTTATTTGCCCCATTTCACCCCCTAAGGGGTAGCGGACCCGACGTTGTCCTGCCCGAACGTTGGTTTGCCTGCTATTGGCGGGTTTAGCAAACGTTTTCTCGATATTCGAATTTTCGAATTTTCGATCTTTTTTATTTTAAAAAATATTGGAGGGTGGTGGGAGGGGATGAAATTTTGAAGTTATATGTTCTGATATGTGAGAAATCTTAAAAAAATTTAAAAAAGAAATTCGTCAAAAAAAATTTAAAAAAATTCCTAGAACCCGATTACACTGCCACCTACCGGATCCAGGGACCCTCTCAAATACACACAAAAAATGTCATCAAAATCAGCCCAGCCGTTTAGGAGGAGTTCAGTCACATACACACGTACAGAAGAATTATATGTAATTATATGTATATGTATGATATACGGATGGGGCCATAATTATACATATATAACAGCAATAAGATAATATGAACAACAAAATAGAATGATTGATTAAGAAAGAGATGACCATACAACAAAATTACTTTAGTAGGCACAATTAGTTGACATATGTCATAATTAATGTGAGCGTCAAGCCTACTCGTATATTTGCTACTATGTTTATCTCGTTCTTACTCAAGCAATATGTGTTATTTTCTTGTTCATGTTATGTCATTGCTGTTATAACAAGAGATCAATACAAAAACCAATTAGGGTAGGCTGTGATATGTGTTATACGTTTGGCAGTACTGAAGTGTATTGTCATTCTATGTCAAATTCGAGATTAGTAGGTTAGGTTTTGTTTGTTGTTTGACACAGACTGACGTAAAACTTAACCTGCAAATCTCGAATTTGACATAGACTGACAATACACTTCAGTACTTCCAAACGTATAACATATATCACAGCCTACCCTAATTGTTTTTTTTTATTGATCTCTTGTTATATAACTGTGGCCCCATCGGTATTTTATTTTTCTTGTGATTTATTTAAATTTGTATTCTTTTTACGTGGTTTTTGTTTTTGTATTTTCCTATGTATTTTTATGTTTCATGTTATATTTTGCGAGTGTTTGATGTAATGGTAAAATCTGTTCTACTTTATGGGTCGGAATCGTGGACGGTTACAGAACTGGTAAAGCAGAAATTGCAGGTGTTTGTAAATAGGTGTTAGGTGGCCAGTCGTTATTTCGAACAAAGATCTTTGGGACCGAACAAATCAGGTGGACATTAATATAGAAATTAGGAGAAGAAATTATGGAAGGTTAGGGCATACGTTGCGAAAAAATAAAACTAAAATTTGCAGAAAAGTTTTGATTGGAACCCTTAGGGTTTCAGAAACAGAGGACGCTCGCGAAAAACGTGGAGAAGGACTGTAAAACAAGAGACAGGAAAGACTATAGCACCACTGAGCCAAATAGCAAAGAAAAATGACAACTGGAGGGAATATACGAATACCCTATGTCCCAATAGGGAATAATGGGATTATTAGTATTATTATTAATAAAATATTGAAACATCTACATGTGTTTTATTTTGCAGTAAGTAACCTTTCATGTTAAGAAAAGAGCTTATTAATTTTCTTTTAAATTTAAAGTGTTGCATGACCAAAATTACCCCCCCCCCTCTTTTTTCTGAAACTTCTTGTCAACAGCGGCTATCATTTATTCTTGCACACCGGCGCCAAACCGTCTTGTTACGCCACTGGATTAACCTGGAGCCAGCACATAAATAATAAACTAAATCTAGCCTATGCAAGATTTAAACAATTATTTCCTTTAATTAACAGAAACTCTCCTTTACGTAAAGAATGTACCATTTTATTGTACAAAACACTTCTTAGGCCTATTCTAACGTATGCTTGTCCTGTATGGATTACGACGTCGAAAAGAAATATGAAAAAACTACAAGTATTCCAAAACAAAGTTCTCCGCATTGCCATCAACTCTCCGTGGTTTGTAAGGAATGAACAAATACACAAGGAACTTGGTTTAGATACTATGGAGCAGTTTGTTAGAAGATTAACAAAAATTTTTATCACGAATACCAAAAAGAGTAGCAATGAAATCGTGCGACAGTTATGCCAGAAAAATATCCACACGCGGCTTAAACGCCAGCTACCGCAAGATATGGTAGACTAAGTCATCAATAGTGATAAAGTTAGAGGACACCCATTCCTCCGTGTTAATATACATATAATGATATATAATATAAAATATTATCAATACCATGTATAACATTGTATGATGTTGATCTGGTGTACTAAATAAAAAAAAAAAAATTTAAAATGCTGTGTTTTGGAAGTATTCCGCTGAATTTAATTGAGAATGAATAATTATATTAATTATTGGATTATTTTTGAATAAAGTTAATCGTTATGTATTAATATTGTTAAATAGTCGTCCCAAATACCACTCGAAGTGGATATATATTTTTTAAATATTTTGCCATTTCCATAGAAATTATTGCAAATTTCACTCAACAAACTCACATTGATGTGATTTTGTATCGTGAAATTTAAACGCAATAATTTACATGGAAACGACAAAATATTTGTCAAAAATATATCCACTGCTTGTGGTATTACCCTTGATTATTTTATTCGTAGAGATCTCAACCAATCAAAAGGCTGGATTTAGTTAAGTTATCTTGTATAATTTCGATTATACAAAATCGATTATACTATAGTAACTTCACTAGGCAACGCAATACATAACTTTTGTCAACTTGATGTTGTTTTCATGGAGATGACTTTCAGCTAGGTTAATTCAAACAAATCGAGCTGCCAATAAAATATTTATTTGATCCTAATATTAAAATTTACTCACAAAATAATCAAATCGAATACAATGCGTACTTCGAACAGGTTATACGTCTCAAACTTCCTGCACAATAACAAATCGTGTCAGTTTGACAGAATAATCCTCCCGCTGACGCGGTCGGACTATTTAACCTGTCAAACTGACACTCTTTTATTATTGTGCAACAAGTTATCGACATATAACCCGATAATATCGAAGTACTTATAGTATTACTTCTGATTATTCAACACTATAATGAACGAACCAATGAAAATTGTTCAATTTGTCAGAAACGGCCAATCAAAATTGATTGTCATTGAAAACATCTAATGTCACAGTGTTTTCACGCGAGCCCGATTGGTTTCAATGATTTCAATTTAGTGAGTAGTCTTTGACTGACATTTCACCAAAACGTCAAAGTCAAAGTTTGCAAATCAGCGTCGTTCTAAAAATAATCGTGTTGGAAGCTCCAGTATAGAATTAATAGTGGAAAACGTTAAAAATGTGTGCTGTCGAACACGGTAAAGGTCATCTACCCATATTGTTGAATAATTTTTCCAAATACCACTCAAGGCAAAATTTTTTAAGAGAATTGTTTTCGTCAACTTGCAAATTATTGCAAATTTCCCTCAACAAAAAATTGCTCAAATTCCACGCGACCTGCGGTCTCGCGGAATTTTTAACGCAGTTTTGGTTTCGAGAAATTTCGAAAAACTTTGAGTAAACTAATATGTTTTAGCTGATTTTAATTAGTTGTTACTTTTTAACATTTCATTATGCAAGATACCTATATTAACCCTTTCCACAACCATGGACGCCTATAAATTCAGCATGACAAGAAAATAACCTACATTTGTGTTTTAACGTAGGTGTAACTATTTTACTAACTTAGAAAGAATAAAACTACCTATATCTATCGCATCAGTTGCCACCTGCGCAGAAAGAAAGAGACTTTGACAATAAATTTCCGAACGCTAACAAAATAAATAATGACGCACATCTAGTAACTCTAATAATAGCTATTTATGACATTAGGTCCGTAGGTAAGCATTTATGGCTGAATTAGTAGTACATCACGGTCGAGCACACCAGGGCGAGATACGTGAACTAGCGAGGTTATAAACGCGAATACCGGCCGTGTGTCCTATACATATATTTTTGTATGTCGAACAAGAACTATTTTCATTTTATTAAAGAATTTCCCAAAACTATTTGCCTTAAAAATCTTGTAATTCTTGTTGTACGTTTGGCAGTAGTGAAGTGTATTGTGGGTGGCACTGTGCCTGTGTCAAATTTGAGGTTTTGCGTCAGTTTGTGTCAGACTGACGAAAAGCCTCCCCTGCTAACCTCGAATTTGACATCGGCTGACAGTGCCAGCCAGCAACAATATGCTTCAGTACTGCCAAACGTATAACACAAATCACAGGCTCTGCTAAGGCTACCGGTCGAGGCCATAAAAACATACCTACTGGACTCGCTGCTAAGCTGGTAGATACCGCAGAATGGGGTTATTTGGAACAAACAAGTTTTTTTTATAATTTAGCGCCAAATTGGTATCAGATGGTGTACAGGGTGTTATGGAAATGAGTGGAAGTATTTAGAATAGAACTCGCTAAACTGAACAACTTCTTCATTTCTCATTTTTTCGAAAACGCCCTCAAAACTTGGTTAAAATTTAAAACAGTTTTACTCTAAAAATGCATACCCGCCTATGAAATCATATTTTAATTTAATGACACAAACCACAAAAAAACATTTCTTTGACATGCAAACCAACAAAAACTGCATTGGTACTGAAAAAACTTTTAGTTCACATATGGTCACGAGCATTATCAATTGAGGTAGGTAAGTTATTGATGGCATGTGTTTTTGTGCAGTTTTAATATACTTGTGTCGTTCACTTTTAACTTAGATTTGCTTATGAAGCGGCTCGTCAAATTTTGGGGAGATAGATGATTGAAAAACTATGCGATTAAATGAACAACGATAAATAGAAACGCTTTTCATTTTTTTAAAGA
This sequence comes from Agriotes lineatus, assembly GCA_940337035.1. NCBI lineage: Eukaryota > Metazoa > Arthropoda > Insecta > Coleoptera > Elateridae > Agriotes > Agriotes lineatus. The sequence goes on along the minus strand of CALNHX010008265.1, from coordinate 47,404 downwards.
CTCTATTTTGTACGGTTTCTGTAGAATTTGTAGAATTTTTGACAAATGCTTAAAAATTAAAAATAAAATTTTTGGCTAATTATAAGATAACTGTAAATGGAAGTTGTGTGCGTGTATCACACCAAATTTTTTAAGTTATTTTCAGATAAATATAATAAAAAATATCGTTCATAACACATCCAGAAATATTTTTTTCGGACACGTATTGAAATATGCTATTTAATACTATGAACTAAGTGTTACATAGCCACATACTCTTTTTGTGCCAATAAGAGGAACGTCAACTTGAATGACAGATTTTGGTATTAATAGTATATTATGATACTACTGTATAAGTACGCATTTAAAGCACACGCGACGAGTTTAAGAGTACGACGCAAAGCGGAGTGCTTTGAACGTCGCTAGTGCTTTAATGGCACTTATACACGTGTATCATATGCTATTTTTTCTACGATCGTAACAGAAATATAAAAACTTAGTTTGGTGACACTTTTTCCGCCACATTGTGTTAGATATTCTAGGTTATGTTGACATTCAAATTTACGGCAAAGTATTACTATATTAAAACACGCCACCAATGACAACGTGCTAAAGAAACCGAATTCGTTCGCTAATATTAAGAGTGCTACAAACGTCACTTTTGCCACAGAGATACTGCCAACAAAATTACTAGATGGTCATAGCTTCCCTTGACCCAAAAAGATCGTGAACTGCATATAAGTTTGTCGATTTTGTACACATAGCTGTTATTTTACATTAATGTAGTCATTAAATGGATTGTTTTTAATTAATGGAAGTTTTATAATTTTATATGGAATAGGAATTAATTTAATTGCCTTCTAATATTTGAATCTAATATATCATTACATACAGTAGTGAATTTATTTTAATGCACAATATGGTGTTGTACGTAGTTTCCAAGAGCATTTGATTGTTTACCTATTGGTTTCTAAGGATACGCCACGCCTACACAATGTGTAAATGCATTTTTGTAATACCTACTTGTTAAATATTTCTTTAAGGACTGGTTACTACTGCGTAAGCAACCTCTTTACGGCCCGGCCGTAAAAAGTGTCCGTAAAGACCACGGCCTGCTAAATTGTATGCCGAACGTCAAAGTGACGTTTGTCACATAAGTCCAGCAACAACCAAGCCTTCAACTCTACATAGAAGAAAGCGCAAAAGACTGCTATAACTCCTGAACATACGCTAAAATAACTTGCTCATTCACAATCTTAACGTCTTTAGGAATATCTTCATCATTTTCTACAGATGTCATAAGTTACGAGCTGGTTACAACTTAAAACTGCTTATAGCCATATACAAAATTGGAAATAAATGACATTTTTCGCCTCGCTCTATAGAAAATGATCTTTTTCTCCCTAATTTGAGGGAGCAAAGGATGCCTTTACCTCTCACGGGAGGTAAAGTAAACAAAAATTCCCACGGGAGGTAAAGTAATTTTCATAGAAACTGTAGCTGTTAATGATTAAATTTAATAAATTAAAATTGACAGTAAATTTCAAAAATGTCAAATTGCATTTGAAAAAACTTTATTTCACAGTATTCTAAGAATGTTTCTCCTGTAATTGATTCGAGGCTTGCACTTTACTTGCAATTGACTCAGCCACATAACTTTCCGCGACAGAAGTGGACCTCCACCCCCCGTAACGTTTGAGGCTTAAAATGTTTGCTCAAGCATCCACTAAAGGTGTAGCTGAATCCTCCTTAGACAATAACCAGTAAAGGCGCTCGCATTTGTTGTTTTCGAATTTAGGATTTGAATAATTAAAATTCCGTCTTTTGCTCCAATATGGCTGATATTCAATTTGGTGAGTTCGTCACACCGACGGGCACCTGAGATACCTATGACCAGGACAAGCTGAAACGGATACAAATTATTTTAAAACGGGGCACTCTTGTTTATAACAATTTTGTATTTAATACCTTCATCAGTAGGTACTCATCTGGAGCTTCCAATAAAAATTAGTTGAGATCTCCTCGCGTGAAAGTTTTGGGTTTCTTTCGCCTGTAACCTGAAGCCTGACGCTTCAGTAATGCAATCAATTTTGGATTTTTTATGTCAATATTTTCCTGCACTCCTACTTTTCCTTTGACTTTTCCGGTAACCAATCCAATATTGCAGCATTTGCCTTTTCTGCAATATCAGAGGGCAAATCTGAATCGTCGTCACCGCTGCTACACATTTTTATAATAGTTTGACATCTACTGCAAACTAGGTTTCGTCGGTTTGTTTGTTTTCACTAGCACTCTATTTTCACTCACAACAAATCGTTGTTTGTTGATCGCATCACATAGACGACCTGATTAGTAATATACCCAAAATGCCACACGTACTTTAATATTCTTTAATTAAAAAAAAAACAGCGAGTCGCATTCTGTAGCGAGGAGAAAAAATCATATATATATCATGGGAGCAAAGTGAATTTCCTCCCTCGTGCAATTACGGCCCTCCGCTTTGCGTCGGGCCGCAAACTTTGCCCGCGGGAGGAAATTATACACTTTGCTCCCTTGATATATAAATAGCTATTATAAACAACAGTTGCAGCGTTCTACGCACTCTCAATCATTCTAAAACGTCATTACACAAACCTAGCGTTTTGATGAAAATAAATTAGAAAAATAGAGATATGACCGAATTGTATGTAGGTATTACAAAAACTATTGTACAATACACGTCCGTTAGGGCCTTTACTGCCTCGCCAGTATTATTCGACTCGCTCTTCGAGCTCGTCTCACAAATTCTCTGGCTCGGCAGTAAAGGCTATCCTAACGGACTTCTACTGTAAAATACTATTATTTTAAAATGCAATGTACTGGGTGTCGTAAAAATGCATGTAAATTTGTATGTGCCCTAGATTGTACTTTTTATTGCATGTACCGTAATTGTATTGAAAAGCAAGCATTTCAAATAACAACAGATAATGTAACATGTAATAACTCACATACTTGCTGTAAACTGAAGTCTTTACTGCATTTGACAAAAAATATCTTTATCGCATTTCATTTGCTAATGTACTACATTTCTACATTCAAAATCGTTCAGAAATGTGGTACTTTTCTGCATTAGCAACACTTTTGTGCATAGCAACGGCGATTTGTTTTACGTTTGGCAGTACTGAAGTGTATTGTTGGTGGCACTGTAAGTTTATGTCAAATTCAAGGTTAGCAGGTTAGGTTTTGCGTCAGTTTCGACACAGGATGACGCAAAATCTAACCTACTAACCTCCAATTTGACATAGACTTACAGTGTCACCAATAATACATTTCAGTACTGCCCAACGCATAACACCAACTGGAGCTGCTAGTTGTGCTTTAGTAGATAGAAACGACTTCTTCTCAGCTTGGTTATGTTTTGACATTTAGTGTCGCTTTTATGTAAAAATTTAATATTTTACATTTCTTATGAAATGCGATAAAATAGTATACGCCACACGTTAGAAAAGTGGTTTTATTGAACTCGTATGGCGGTTTAAGTACTCGCTAACGCTCGTACTCAAACCAGTCATACTTGTTCAGTAAAATATCACTTTTGTAAACTCGTTACGTAATATACTATTCTTCGTAGAATACAGTGCATTTTAAAATAGACGCAGTTACACATGGTATGCGCTTGGCGTATCCGTAAAAACCACATTGCGCCTTATAATAAATTCGCGGTATCAGCGTCGGACTGGCAAAATTTGGCCTAGCGGGCAAAGGATGTATGTGGCCTCCACATGTAAAAATAAGAGGAGGGGGGGGGGCACAGCCCCCGGCTAAAGGGGAGTCCGGAGGCAAAGCACTGCTGCAGGCGAAATTTTTATAGTTGTAGGGAGTTCGAAGACCCAAAACGCACCCCTCTTACCAGTAATGGCACAGTACAGTGATGGCACTTGAAAGTACAACAAAATCAATAACTACGATAAAGACAACGATGGAGGAATGGAAAAAATATTTATTCTAATAATTTTAAAATTTTAACATGAAACAAGGTAACAACAAAATAAAATAGGTAGGAGGTAGATAATTATTCTATTATTATAAATTGACATTCAAACAAATAACAAAAAATTTTCTTTTTTCTATAGCACATGTTAAAGTGTGCTTTTATCAACTCAAAACAAAAGGTCAAGTTTTACTTTAACAGCAAGGGTAGATAAAGTAGCACTTTAACATCAAGGATAGATAATAGTATATTATGTATTAAGTTTTATAAACGTCATTTTAGTCACGAGTTTTATTAATCACGAGCGAAGCGCAGCGGAGCGAGTGTTTAATAAAAGAGTGACTAATAAGTTTATAAAACGAGCTGCATACTATACTTTTTCTACGACCACAAATTTAGAGAATATAACATCATATTATTTCTTTAAAATTTTGACATTTATTATATTAGGTTAACTTATGCTTGACAAACGTCAAAGTGACGGTTGAAAACTAACTTGATTTTAGTTTTGGCTGTGACTAATAAAGCAAATACTATTTGAACCTAACTTCACCCCATGACTAAAACATCCTTGCCAACTTCAGCTCATGACTAAGAGGCTCTTTAGTCATAGGTTATGAAGGCATGATTAAAAGGTCACTTAGCGACGTGTATGTTAGTATGTTAAATGGCATTTTAGTTACAGGAGTAGAAAAAGTAATTTAATTTTCTAACTTTTGTTTAAATTAAATATGACAGCTTCGTATTATCGTAGCAACCCAATCTAGCTACTGACATTTTGAAATGTGATTGACTGTCCTTATTTTCTTTTAAAATTGTTAAAGTTCTTGCTATAGAAAAAAATATTGTATTATACACGACGATACAGTTATTTCTTTCCACTCTTGAATCATTAACGTCTCGACTTCGTCTCGACGTTAAACGATTCACTCGTGGATAAAATTTAACTTTATCGTCTTGTATAATAAATTACTATTATCTGTTATGGTTTATAAACTTTGAGTTTGGAACAATTATAAAGAAAAAATATAAATAATAATGATCACAAGCTTTGACCTTATAGGAATTTTTACACTCTATTCCATTATAATAATTATACTTAACAATATGAATCACATCAATAATTTTGATGTTCAAGAGACTGATCTATTTGGCAACTTGTCAGTGATTTCGTCGAAATTCAAGCTTTGGAGTAGATCACACTGCACATTCAAAATTAGAAAACATTCTAACCTTTCTTGTGATAAAGAAGCTCTTAGCCTATTTTTGATTATTTTCACTTTAGAAAATACGCCTTCACAGGCTGCTTGAGTGCATGATAATGTCAGTAAGTATTTGTAGGCTAAGTAGAAATTACTATATGTAAAAGCGTGCAAATTATATTTGTGTAAAATTTTAAAGCAACAATTCATACAACCCGCACAATCACCCTCTGTCCCCTCACCAATGCAAATTTGGATCGTCTTCGGTGTCATTTTCGTTGTCATCAGTGTCGTGATCAGGGGGTCGTGATTGGTTGAGTCACAGTCACCATAGGCTGGGATTGTTCGTTTTGTAAAGTGAAAAAAAAATAAAAATTAATCAATTCTTGTTTAATGATGTCTTGTGGGATGTTTTTTTAGCTTTGAAATTACGACAAAAGCGAAATCAGGAATATTTTCTCCATTAGTTGAGCAGTACGTTGAAAAGTACTCGGATCAAAGAAACTGAAAGTTCACTAATCTCCTAATTTTTAGTGAATCGGTCTTCCATGCTTTGCATTAATTGATTAACAATCACTTTATAAGTTTCCATTTCAAATTTTTTCAAAACTTTTTTTCGTAGGATCCCCGACAGTTTCTCTTTGCATTTTTTTATTCTCCTATATCTCAATACTGGAAATTCAGTCTTAATTGTTATGTAATTTTCATTTAAATAGGAGTTCTCTGTAATTGAATCAAGGAATTTTTTGACTGACGCTGCGTGAACCTCACACACACAATCATGTTCATTCCACGACTACTAAGAACTAATAGATGCATGATGCATACATGCACATATAAAACTGGGAGAATACTTTGACACAAAGTTTAGAATTTTTTTGAATTTTGCAAAAACATTTGTGAATTTTTTTTTGTTTTTACTATTTGAAAAATAAAATTATGTGGACATTTTGGCCTCCAAACTGGATTGACCTACCGGGAATTTGCCCGGTTGCCCGGTGGGCCAGTCCGACACTGATCATAATTGCTGTGGGTAGTAAACCCTTACAATATATCGATATAATATATCTATAATTGATACTATTAACATGTAGCTTAAAATGTATGTCAACATTGATACTTCAGTTTTAATTTGATGCATTATCAATGGAACGCTCGAATTTTGTTTTGACACGAAAATAAGTAGTTCAGTTAGTTACATTTTCATTCGAATAGTACGAATGCTTAAGATCCTGAATTACACTATTGTTTTTTTCAGTTTGGACGAAATTTAAGATGAAATCCTCAAACACTCTTCAAACATCCGCTATTTGTGGATGAAAGTGTTCAAACAGTGTGGATTCCTTCACCCAGGGTAGACCTGGAATTACATTTATAATTGTGTTAACATATATTTGGGAACTTATCAAATATCTGACTACTCTTCTTATTTCAAACTCTGTTTGTCAGATTTACTTCCTAATATATTAAAAAAGTCAATTTATCACGAGTTATTCAACGATTTCATTCGTCGCTTATTCCATTCTTGTTTTAGTTTTTAACACTTTCTCGGGCTGCTTCTTTGGCGACTTCTGGGTAGGTCGTAGCTTTTTTACCTTCCAGTGCCCACAAACGGAAACAATAAAATGCCTTCCTTCTCACGCAACTGTGACCACCTTAACTATCCCATTAACAAACTTCCAACGCTTTAGTATCTACGAAAGGTATTAACCTGGTCCTTCTAGTCAACAAACTACGCTCTTTGAATTACTTCTTAAAGTGCATTACTGGAAAACTTCAGACATTCGTCCTTCAAGCCGGATCTACAATAGTACTACACTAGAAGCTTCCTGGAGAACCCTGACATTGGTTCTTAAAGTCGGATTATTGGATTATTAGAGGAATCATAAGATGAAGGACTTCAGACATTGGACCTTCGAGTCCACAACAACTCCCGAGGTGTATCAAAATTGGTATGTATTTGCTTTAATGTTTCTTTGGTAGAAAAACGTATTGCACCGCCGCCAAGGATACACGTCTTACGACTAACTACAGCTACCAAAGATAAAGTTCGTACAACTAACAACAAGTACCAAGGAGCATCGTCCTACAACTACTATAACTGCCAAGGACTCTTTTAGTCCGAAGTAAGAAAAGTCACCAGTGGTGTACGCTCAGCTACCAAACCAAAACAGGTTACCAAAGCCACATGACTAAATTAACAATCAGATGCCAGTAAAAAAAGTACACACGACAACTACAACATGAAAACGATACTAGAGGAAGGAGAATAACTTGCATATAACATTTTAAAGTAGCATAGCAACATGAGGAAAGATCCAACAACTAGGAGAACCAAGATTACGTACTTATCCATCCGGTAAGCCCAAAAAGTAATGCACACTCTTCTTTCTTCGTTTTTTTTATCTTCCATTGTCTATCCACTCCTGTATGTAGACCTCTCCCATATGTTTCTATGCCTTCCTGTCTTGAGCCACTGGTTGCCATTTGTATCCTGCTCGTTCCTTGATGTCGTCTAGCCATCGTCTTTGTGGTCTGCCGACACTTCTCTTTGTTTGTGTGGGACGCCAATTGATTATTTTAGATGTCCATCTATTTTTGTCTTGTCTAGCCACGTGGCCGACCTATTGCCATTTGAGTTCTGCAACCCTCCTCATCACATCTGTTAGTCTCGCTTGTCTTCGAATTTCCTTACTTGTAACCTTATCTCTCAAACTAATATCCAACATGGCTTTTTCCATGGCTCTTTGTGTCACTCTTAGTCTATTCATACTGTTCTTTGTCAAGGTGTCAGGTCATTTTGGTATTTTAATTAGCCACCTAGACTTTAGGGCAGCGTGCCCGTATGCTAAACCCTTTTAGTTACTTATTTGGCTCCATCGCCTAATTCCATAATAATGATTTTGCACATATTTGGCCCTAAACGCAGTATTTCTCGTCAGTTGGAGCACCCCTTTGCTGGTACTTTGGCAGCCGGGTGTTATCGCTCGCAAGAATTCCGAACCTTCTAGAAACCACGCCGTTGAGGCGCCTCGCCATTGGCTGTCTTTGTTACCGGAATTTATTTGTTTTATGGAGCGCATCGCCATTGGCTGTCGAGAGTCACGTGGTAACGCCGTTTTGGGTCACGCCACTGCAGGGGTCGTAACACTGCTTGCTTGGGCAGTTCAGCTCACGCCGTTGATCAGGGAAGTCGCAGAGTGTGCCGTTTCGCGGCGTTCCCGCCAATGGCGGGGACGCCAGCCTGTTTTTCCCGTCTCGTGCTGTTTCAGCAAAGGTTGTGTAAATTGCCGTTGTTTGTTAGTACCGTTGCTGTGAAAGTCTTCCTATTTCCCGTGCTGTTAAGCGAATATGCCATAAACTGTTTCGCCTTTAAGAGGTCGCGTGTGATTGTGCGAGTGGCAAGTCTTTACGCCAAAGCGTAGGTGTGTGATGGGCTTCACGGGGCCAGTTCTGCGTTTGTGAGAAAGGGGGCTTTCCCTTTGCAACTCGCTGTTTTCGAGGATCTTTCTAGGCAGGACCAAGTAGGCCTCTTTGCCGCCGTAAGTGTGCTCTCAGGAGAGCGTCCTAACGCCGCCATCTTGGCGGATTCCAGCCCGTTTACCCCTAATGCCGTGTTTTGGCGATTGAGCTGCCACAGACTGCCGCCTTCTACCAACTGACTGCACGCAACTCTCATAGACCGTCTACGGACTAAGGTGTTTGTAATTACAACCATTTAAACATATTAACTGTCGCTTGTGGGAGCGGTGGTGCTTTTGTGCTCAACTTTGTGTGGGTGGATGCATGGCCCCTTGCTTGCTTGTCGCGGCTTTTAATGCCGGTTTGAGGCCACCATGCTTCAAGACGCTACTTTGGTAGCCTACTAGTAAGTTCATGTGCGCGAGTTTCGCGTCTCATCGCCTAAATAGCTAAAGAACTCTGCGCCTATGTTTTGGTGTTACGTTTGTGCTAACTTTTAATTCAGTAACGTTAGGTGCGCGAGCTTCGCTATATTGTACCGATTAATACCTAAATAGAATCAACGCCTTGCCGTGCTGAGCCTGGCGCGCCCTAATCTGTTCGAGCTCTTTGTTTATGTTTGCGAGGGTTTTGTGCTTTGCTTATCAGGTGTTAACCGCAGCCAACGACTGCGTGGGCGACGTAGCAGGGGCTGGCAACTATTCCAAATTCGCATGCTTTAGTGAGGCTATGTTAGCCCCTCTTCCTGGTCAAATATTGCAGTCACGCTGCCCCGCTGCCTAACGAGTTAGGCCTTCAATTAAATCGTCGCGCATTTGTGCGGCGTCGTGCTTTGCTGCTAGCTACGCTGCTCCCGTTGCCTTTGCAGGTCGGCGTCTGTTTAAACTTGGTTTAAACACACATAAATTTTAAAAACAAAATTTACGAAGCCAGTCAGAAGTTCGAAATGTAATTCTGATTTCATAAACAAACAGTTTTAACCTCCAGTTTTACTTCATAATTTCGCAAGTTTATACGTAATTTATGTCTGTTTTAATCTTGAATTAAAACAGGCAAAATTCAGTTCCCATTTACGAAACCTTAAACGAATATCGTTTCGCCAACATTAAGTGAAAATGCAACTCGGCGACCTAGAAAAGCCAAGTTCAACGCTCAGCCTGCAAACCGATGCGGAAATATAAAAGCTTATCATGCTGAGTTGCGGTCTTTGCGGACCTTTAAACGCGTTCTATTACACTATTATGAACTTTGATATTGTTACTGCCTTAAGCATTTTTAGTTTTATATAAATACTAGTCTATTTTCATAATAAAAATCAATCTGCATTTAATGTTTGATTCATTCACTACCCTTTCTAAGCCATAATATTCACGGGGCATGAGGCTGTGCTCCAGGGGTTAGTGTCTCTACTGCCGTCCGTTTCAAGTACCATTGACTACATTGGTTTAAAACGTAAACACAGTCTTGTTTACGTGCTTGACGGATAGAATCAGCGCAAAGTAACGGAGTCCTGATACAGCCTCTCAGGCATCTCTGTTCAGCGTCTGTTATCGCGAACTAACGCGCCCTTTTCCGGAGTGCGTATTTCTAAACTGTACTCTAATATGTAAAGTGTCGAGCCCACTGCGGCCGGCCACCCATAGTGTGTTGTTTACTAGCATATCGCGTCCATCAGCTGGTGCTTAACGTAAGAAATAATATAAGCTTGGCGGCACGATTTGCTGCCCAGATGTAGTTATCGACCAATAGACGCATATTTAATTAAGGGACGTATTATTCCTATTCGACCTGTGCATGCTTTGTTTCAGATAGCGCCTTTTACAGTGTAAAGATTGGTGTACGGCGAGACGTGAGAGATCAGAGCGTGCAGGTAGGTCTAGTGGTTGCGCAGTCTCGGCCCAAAGAGTCCCAATATTACCATTCCAGTATTTGCGATCACGAAATTGTTATTTGAGCTTGCAGCTCATGAGAATTCTTATCAACGGAGTATCTTGAATACTTCGCTCCCGTTTAACCGCCCAGGCCCGGTTATTCGGGATAAGACAGGCTTGGTGGCGCCCTCATTATTTTATCGTTATTTACCGACCCTCTGGCCGTTACCCTCAGATAATCTCGTTAAAGGACCCGCCCATCTCCACTGAAAGTCTAGCTCCGCCTAACTTGTTGCGGCGTGGGTGGCGGCCTAGGAGATATTTCGTCCCGATTTCGTCAGCTACGGCCCGCGCCGGCCGTTTCGTTATTGTATGAGCCGGTGCGGTGTCGTAAAGTCAGTTCAAGACCGTAACAAAGGTCTCTAGTCCGTAACTTGCCACTGGGAGTAAGCAGGTATCGTAGACTTTGCGTTTAAAGCTTATAAGGATACCAGAGTTTTTGAATATATGTTTAAGTTTACCAAAAGTTGCCCACGTTAGGTTTGTTCTGCGTTTGATTTATGCCGTTTGATTTTCCTTACCAATCTTTATAACATGTCCGAGATATATATTGCAATGGTTTTGTACTCTTTACAATTCTGCTTGCCAATTGAACTAAAATGCATTAAAAGTCAAACCGAAGCTCGGAATTAATTATTTTAGTTAGTGCAAGCTTAGCTTACTTTTATTGAGATAAATGCACTGATGGGTGCAGCTGAGTTTCACAAATTGAGGCAAAGGTAACATAAAAAGCTAGTTCAAAGGGGTTACGTTTTTGGGCCCAGATTTGACGAGGTTTTGGAAGTGCGAATGCAGTTAGATTGTATCTGACGATGGTAGCGTTAACATTTGCAGTATTATGTTTGTTATTGTACGAAATGGTTTGACCAAGTACAAATTTATAAGCAGTATAGTGGTCAGAAAGTTAGAACCAGAAGGGCAAACTAACTGAAGTGTATAGCAATGCAGTAAGAGTATTAGAAACGTTGCAAGAAACCACCGACAAGAAATATTGCAAAAGAGCAACCTACGAATAGTAAAGAAATAGAACGAAGGACATTATTAAGTGCATAATAAACTACAGAATATAATACTGCGGTTAAAAACACAGTGAAAGAGTAGAGTATTGAGTGTAGTGCATTATAATCTAAGAAAAACACTTATTTAGCCTGTAAAAATTAAAGATGTTATCAAACCATATTCTATAAGTTAATTTTAAGTATCAAACCTTATTTCCTTTAAACAATTGTAGTAATATGTTGCTAAGATACCAGAACTTATTTTGTTTAACGACCACAAGAGACAGCTTTGAAATTGTCCAAGCTGTTAACAGTGTTCTACGTTAGCTCCAAGTAAAATTTGATTTTGTTAATTAAAACACATTTATTTAGTGCAAGTGTTGGTCTTCTTTAACCACCAAAGTGTTGGCACAATTGGAACCAATTTGCCAGACCTCAAGTGGTATAATTTCTGATTATTTGTCGTCTACAAAATCCAGGCAGGTGCGGTCCAGGTACGGACTGCGTTCGAGAGTTGATACCACCTGCAGCAGCTAGTTGGAGCCAATTTTGGGGTTTTCAGCATCTAGAGGAGTCCTCTACGCAGAACTTCAGGGAGAGATTCGAGTCACCATGCCTTTAGCAGCTAAGAAAACGCGTTGGCGTCCCCTGAGCGGTGCGATCAGCTTCTGAAGGATCTGCAAACCAGGTATTTTGCGCAATTTTCATCTCCAGATCCTTTTTATTTTGCTGGTGCATGCAAGATTGGAGTTTTCGCTACGCATTTCCGCAGTTCCCGTTAATCCAGTGCATCCCAGAATCCAGAAATCGACGAGGCATCATTAGAATTTGTAAGAATTCAAAGGAAAATTGTCCATTCGTTTGGAAGCTAAAATAATTTATGTTGGCGTCACTTACACGTCACGCTAGAACAAAAGTCGTTAGTACTGCAAAAATAATTATTCCTTACCTGAGGTATTGTTTTTTGTACGATTAACTTGATAAGAGGCTTCCACGAATGGGGCCCCCAATTAATCCACTGCGAGTTCCGGTTGAATGGGATTGCCGGGAACTGCCACTTAATAACCCTAACTTGGGTTCAGTTAGTTGTTGGAGTGAAACAAGACTTAACAAACACGAGTATATTGAGTAACAACGATTACAAACGTCACTGATGGACCGATGGTATTTTACAAAAGCTTCAACTGTTGTGACACGCTTGGATTGGCCACGCGAAAATAGCGAATTGCGCGTAACCGTAACACAAAACAACCTGGAAACGACTTTACCAGGGAGTTAGACCGAAACGCAAACTAGCACAAAGCATAGCTGAACTTGCTTCCTCGAGGCTCTGAATCTAACTAACTCTGAATTTACAGCGAGACGAACTCGCCAATTCAAGGAGGGGCAAGCTCAAACACTATTGGCTGAGGCGATCCTGCGTAGCCAATCGGAGCATCGCACGTTATTTAGGAAAAATGCTTATTCTAAGAAACCTTAATGCTAAGCTCTCTCAATGAGGCAATTGAACGAAATCCATAAACCCATGATTCCCAAATATGCTAAGTCGGCTTAAGTTCTAGTAGAAAATGTATCCATCCGCTTTAAAGCCATTAAGGGAAGCTTACAAATTCCTTTCCAACATTAACAGAGGCAAACAAATACGGCAAGATGCAAATTTGGCTTTACCACGACCTTTGAATGAGATAAAACAGTTATGACTTGAATTACGTGATTAATTATAATCAAAAAGGTTTTGATGCACGCATCTGTGTGAATCAAACATGCCGCCCCCGAAGTGCCGACTATGGCACGACGTGATTAAATCCCAAAATTAAACTGAAATCTAACACTACAAAATAATCAAATGCATAACAAGAACTAATGACAGATGATAATCCAAGAGTCTTACAGATAACTTACAACTAGCATGAATACAAGCAAAGAAACAACTAAACCTAGCAAAATGTTCAATTAGCGAAAACTACCAACTAAGAGCAAAGTCAATGTTTATTGCCCTTGATCGCAATGATCGTCTTTGGGTAGGATGTACACTTTACGCACCGAGCGTTTCAGGAGATTCCCTCGGGAATCGCGCACTTGCACCACACGCACAACACCATCCGCTCCTGGATATGTGGCCGAAATGATTGCCAGTGGCCAACGGTAGCTTGGAGATGCCTCGTCGTGGACGAGTACCACGTCGCCCACCTGGGGGGCTAGAGACGTGCTGGAGGACTTCCACTTAGGCCGGCGCTGCAGGAGGTGGAGGTAGTCCCGGGACCAGCGATCCCAAAACTGCTGGGACAGCCGCTGGACCAGCCCATAGCGGCTGAGACGATTTTCCGGTATGCCCTGGAGTTGGGCTTCCGGAAACGAAGTCAGCTTCCGACCGATCAAGAAGTGGGCAGGAGTAAGGACTTCGGGGAATGAGGCGTCGGTAGGGAGAACACAGAGTGGACGGGAATTTAGTATCGCCTCCACTTGAGTCAGCATGGTGTAATACTCAACGAAAGTTAACTTTGCATTGCAAGATATTCGCCTTAAATAATATTTCAATAACTCTACCCCCGCTTCCCAAATGGCGCCAAAGTGCAGAGAGCGTGCCGGAATAAAATTCCACGTAATGCTATGTTTCGACAATTCGTCCCTTATGCATTGCTCACTAGAGCCTGACAGGATATTTTTAAATTCCGATAGCTGATTTCTGGCACCGGTGAAACTGGAATAGCGCCAGAAAAGTTCAAATTCTGGGACGCGATGGTGAAGAGTGGCCACTATTGGGCGCGACTCTTGGGCTGCTAGCTCACCCGAATCAATTTCAACGGGCTGGGGTTTTAAGTCCGCCTGTGACAAAAACTCTGGCCCGTGCCACCACAAGCGCGAGTTGAGTAACTCCTGGGGTAACATTCCCCTGCTAATTATATCGGACGGGTTGCAATTTGTACGCACGTGAAACCATTCTTCCCTATTGCTTAGTTCGTGAATCTCGGACACCCGGTTCGCGACGAACGTCTTCCAATTACTCGCATCCTTATTTATCCAGTGCAGAGTTATGGTGGAGTCCGACCAATAGTACACGCGGTAAAATTTAAATGCGGAGGAATCGAGTATAGTTTTAATCAAACGAGCCAACAGTAAGGCTGCGCAAAGCTCCAGACGAGGCAAGGATATTGTTTTTAATGGAGCGACCCTTGACTTAGCACAAAGCAAATTGGTGGTGACATTACCGCGCGCGTCAACGCAACGTATATACACGGCGCACCCATAGGCTACAGAACTCGCGTCCGCAAATCCGTGGAGATCTATCGAATTTATGTCATCGCAAATTACCCGTCTCGGAATTGCCAACGAGCCCAAAGAGCGTAATGAAGAATGGAGTTCGTCGTATCTGGAGAGCATCTCCATGGGCACCGTTTCGTCCCATGACAACTTCAACTGCCAAAGCCGTTGCACGAGAAGTTTCAGAGTTAGAACGCTTGGACCAAGTAGTCCCAAGGGATCGAATACTTGAGCCATACTAGAGAGTATAGCCCGCTTGGTAACTGATTTGCAACAGCTAGGGTTCACTCTGTAACTTAGCACGTCCCGCCGAGTATCCCAAAAAATGCCGAGAGTTTTCTCCGTGGCGTCTTCCGTCAAAGAAATGGGCTCTACGCTGCCGCGATCTACACCAATGGCGCTAGCTATTTCACTGTCGTTGGATGCCCACTTTCGCAATTCAAACCCGTACCCCGACAAAGCGCTACTAATTTCGAATTGCGTTTTTATGGCTTCCGCCCTATTTTCAAAACCAGTCAGTAGGTCATCTACATAAAAATCCCGGCTAATTCTTAATGAGGCCTCTGGAAGCGATGCTTCGATTTCCTGGGCGATTTGTATCAAGCACCTAGTTGCTAGGTACGAGGCTGATTTAGTACCGTAGGTGACCGTTAATAATTTGAAGCATTTTACCGCTGAGGTTTTGTCGTCACGCCATAAAATTAATTGGTATTGCGTCTGCGAGGGGTCCACGAGAATTTGCCTATACATTTTGGCGCAATCTGCTTTCAGCACGTACTTGAATTGCCTAAAGCGACAAAGAATTGCAAACAACGACTGCTGGACCACTGGGCCCTTATGTTGAAGGTCGTTAAGCGATACTCCGGAGGAGGACGCACAACTGCCGTCAAAAACAACGCGATGTTTGGTCGTTGAACTGTCCTCCTTTATGACTGGCAAATGTGGTAAATAAAACCTAGGATGAGGAAGGCTCGCTTCGTCGTCCACCTTGCTCAAGTGACCAAGCGACTCGTATTCTTTGAGAAATGCGGAATACGCGGTTTTCAACTCGGGATTTTTTGACAATTTGTTTTCTAATGAATAGAAACGCTTTAACGCTATACCGCGCGAGTCTCCCAGCGATGGAGCATCTTTCCTGAAAGGTATGCTCACGATGAACCTACGCGGCTCCGACGACGCCCGTTTCGTAGTCGATTGAAAATGGTCTTCGCAAAATTTGTCATCAGCAGAGAGTCGGCCTGATGAACCGTACGCCCCCTCGATTTCCCAAAATCTCTGAATGCCGTGCTCGATGCCGGTTACACTTAAATGAACTCTATTTGAACGAATGAGCGCTCGATTTTCGACATTCATGTTTCCGCCTAAAACCCAACCAAAAAGAGTTTTTGTTAAGAATGGCTTCTCTGGGCCCAATTTCACCTGTCCCTGACAGAGCACTTGCCAAAAGACATTCGCGCCTAATAAAAGATCAATCTTTCCCGGTGTATTACAATCTGAATCGGCTAGCACAATGTTTGGTGGGATCTTCAAATCCCTCAACGAGAAAGAAAGGGCCGGCAGAGGGTCCGTAATTTTGTCTAACACAATACAGCTCAAAATGTCCTCGTATTTCCCGTTACGGGAGCGGATTCGAACGTTTGCTCTGAATTCAGCGTTCAGAGCCCTGGCACCGACACCCGACAGTGAGGTGATATTACCTCGTTTCTCAATTTTCAAATTTTGACACAAGTCGGCGCTAACTAAGTTAAGTTGGGATCCGGGGTCCAAAAGAGCTTTTGCCCGGGAAAATGACCCGGAGGATCCTTCTACGAATACGCTAACCGTGGACAATAAAACTTGCGCTGGCGCCGCGATTGCAGGACGGCTACAAGCTGCTGAAACGGATGCGACGGGTGCCTCGCTCGGGGAGACGGCCCCGACCTCCCGTGCGTCACTGCTGGATTCTGGCGGTCCAGGACGCGGCGACGAAGTATTTTCGTGCGCGTCGCGCTTTGGACGCAAACACAGTAAAGTATGGTGCTTTTTTCTGCATACGCGGCATCTCGACGATGTGCATTTTACCACGAAATGTCCGGGCTTGAGACAATTGTTGCATAATTTCAAACGACGCGCCTCTTCGATACGAGCGTTTACCGACAATTTTGAGAATGATTCGCAAGCGCTAATCGAATGATTACTATTTTTGCAAAAATCACAAGAGTGATTACCTTGCTCTCTGGCTACATGAGCGCGTGCATGACTTTTTTGCTCGGATCCCTGATTTCCCAAACTCGAACCTATTTTCGCAGCTTCCAGCGAACCTAATAGGTGACTTTTGCTCTCTAAAAAATCTAACAACTCTCGCAAAGTAGGAAATTGTCCGGCATGTTTGCATAATTCCCAGTCAGTCTGCATTGCTGAGCTGAGCTTCGAAACTATGATATGTATTAGTATGGTGTCGACTGTGGGTTCCCCGTACGCCTTTAAAATTTCCAAAATTCTAACTACACTATCGAGCAGCCTTTGAACAGACGAATGTAAATCCTTTTTTACGTTCTCTAAACTGAATAACGCATTTATGTTTGATTTTATTATCAGCTTCTTATTCTCAAATCGCTTGACTAGGATGTCCCAAGCAATGGTATAGTTATCGTTGGTAACTTTTAACAACGAGATTGAACTAGCAGCTTCTCCCTTGAGGGAAGAAATCAAATAGTAAAATTTCTGAACGTTGGTCAAATTAACGTTGTTATGAATAAGCGACGTAAAGGAGTCATGAAATTGAACCCAATTCTCGAATTTCCCCGAAAAGGAAGGCAAATCTAAGGGTGGTAATCTCAATCCAGCGAGCTCTCCTGAAGGGCCACTTTGCGAAGAATTTTGACCTAGATTCGGTTTTATACCCGAACTGATCTTATTTTTTGATAAGAATTCCTTTACTGCGCTACTAATCTCGCTAAAATGAGTCATAAAAGAGTCAAATTCATTGAAAAGTTCATCAAAGTTTTCAGCGTCGGCCTCCATTAGGCCCTCCATTGACTTCTTATACTCATCCAACAAATTTTGGAAACAACTAAACTCTTCTGACAAGTTGCCGACCTCGTGAGCCTTCACGGGGCTGGACGAAGAAATTCTATGAAATAGAGTTTTGAAACGATCTACTTGGGCTTTTATGAATTTGCAACGAGTGGTTAAAGTGCGAGTTTCCGACATGACCGCTGATGTCGAACGAGTTTCCACCATGACTGACACAAGCAAAAAACAGCACTAAACGAAGGTGTAATGGAAAAGGACTTACTTTTGATTTGAGAACGTAGTAACTTCTTGACGAACAGAAAACCAACCCGCTGCCGATCGCTGCCGCTTGACGTGGGACCTGGACTCGGTGTAAGCTCTCGATGGTTGAATTTCCTGGTGTTGGCGAAGCTTCTTGACGCTCTCCGACGAAACGATGTTGGAGCAATTGCATCCACCAGCTACTGGAAACTTGTACACTCGCGTTTTTTAGCTTCTTCCACATCCGGCTCGAAGGACCAATGTTTTTTGTACGATTAACTTGATAAGAGGCTTCCACGAATGGGGCCCCCAATTAATCCACTGCGAGTTCCGGTTCAATGGGATTGCCGGGAACTGCCACTTAATAACCCTAACTTGGGTTCAGTTAGTTGTTGGAGTGAAACAAGACTTAACAAACACGAGTATATTGAGTAACAACGATTACAAACGTCACTGATGGACCGATGGTATTTTACAAAAGCTTCAACTGTTGTGACACGCTTGGATTGGCCACGCGAAAATAGCGAATTGCGCGTAACCGTAACACAAAACAACCTGGAAACGACTTTACCAGGGAGTTAGACCGAAACGCAAACTAGCACAAAGCATAGCTGAACTTGCTTCCTCGAGGCTCTGAATCTAACTAACTCTGAATTTACAGCGAGACGAACTCGCCAATTCAAGGAGGGGCAAGCTCAAACACTATTGGCTGAGGCGATCCTGCGTAGCCAATCGGAGCATCGCACGTTATTTAGGAAAAATGCTTATTCTAAGAAACCTTAATGCTAAGCTCTCTCAATGAGGCAATTGAACGAAATCCATAAACCCATGATTCCCAAATATGCTAAGTCGGCTTAAGTTCTAGTAGAAAATGTATCCATCCGCTTTAAAGCCATTAAGGGAAGCTTACAAATTCCTTTCCAACATTAACAGAGGCAAACAAATACGGCAAGATGCAAATTTGGCTTTACCACGACCTTTGAATGAGATAAAACAGTTATGACTTGAATTACGTGATTAATTATAATCAAAAAGGTTTTGATGCACGCATCTGTGTGAATCAAACAGTATTTTGCTGTTTTTGGCATTGATTTAAATTAATTACTGCGATTTATACGGGTGCACACCGCTTTGTGTTTCATGTTAATTTTTGAGGTTAGCTACTTCATATTTAGTTTTGGTGCGTTCGTAGATAGAATCCGAGTTAAATTGGAGCTACTAAAAATTAGTTTGTACTACCTAGTATTTCTAATTTTACGAACACCCCTGAGACAGGGTATTTATGTTCACCGGAGCAGCAGAATATTATTGCTTATAGCCAAAATAATATAAGGGCACAAAATAGTTCACTTTTGCATTAAAACATTTGTACTTTTTAATCAACCTAAGATCGTCCACAGGCAGCACTATTCTTATTCAATACGTAAGTAAATGATACTCTATATAACATTGTAATATATTCTTCTACATTTTCCAATCTTGTATTGTCCATGATAATGTTTTCTCTACTGTTACCTACTTATCATTTTTGTTTTGCCGAGATTCATTTTTAGCCCAATTTTGTTGGATGCTTGATTATGTTGGACGATCATAGTTTTCAATTCTTGAATGTTGCTTTTGATGAGAACAATGCCATCAGCAAAACGTAGGTGATTCAGATACATTCCATTAATATTTATGCCATTGCTCTCCCAGGATAACGTCTTCAATACATCCTCAAGGGCCAGAGTAAAGAGCTTTAGTGATATCGTATCCCCTGACGAACGCCTCTGTTAAGCGGAATACTTTCTGTTTTTAGGTTCTCGTTGATCTTTACGTGAAAAGTAGCTTTGTCGTATATATTTTTCAAAAGTGTCGAGTATCGAGAGTCAATTCTTGCTGTGTCCATGGGTGACCATCTTTCGATATAGTCGAAGGCCTAATGAAAGTCAACAAATGCTATAGGCAGGGGAACATGGTACTTCGTAGTTCTTCTATTAATGATCTTATTGTTTGGAGATGGTCCATCGTACTGTATCCCTTCCGGCTTCCTACCGGCTCGCTCGATTGGTCGATCTAGTTTATTTGTTAGTCGATTAGTTAGTATTTTGGTCACAAGTTTATATAAGTGTGACAGCAAACTTATGGGTCGATAATTTTCCACGTTTGTGTTATCGCTATTTTTAAATAGTAGAATAACTTCTGCATTTTGTCATGAATCCGGAATATTTCCCTTTCTTAAGTATCTATTGAGCAGCACCTTTGGGTCTTCCTCTTTAATATCTGCTTCCATTTTTAGCATCTCACATGTCATTTTATCTTCACCGAGGCTATTTCTATTCTTCATAAGAGGTGTATAGTTGGGTATAGAAGTTTTGAATAACTGCTACAATATCCGTCCGGTCTGACACAGTAATGCCGTGATGGTGTTTCATTTTGGTTATGATGATTTACCTAAGGATCCCTTGGACTTCAGATTCTTCATATTAGTGCTATTTTCTATGGTGTTTAGTATAGTTTTTGTGTTATGTGTTCTTATGTTCTTTCTTACTTCCTTGTTTATTGCTTTATTAAGACTTTTTTACTTTTCGTCATTAATTTTAGCATCTCTGGTCGTAATTTTCCTTTTCTATTTCTCGATTTACTCGATTTTCTTGATGGCAGTGTGGATGCTGGTGGTGATCTTTTCAGTGAGTGCATTTAGATCCATTTTGTGCAAAGCTTCGAGTGGTTGAAATATATTTTGTAGTTCTAACTGATATTCTTTTTGTTATGGTTCAATTCTTCAGTTGTAGGAAATTTGGATGTTTTAATAAATTTGTTCCTAAAATTTTAGATGTAGCAAAATAGTAGCTCTCACTAAACGGTGGTCGCTATTTGTATCAAATCGGTTAAGCACGAAGACGTCTTTGCATATCGTTTTATTATTTGTAAGGATGTAGTCGATTTCGTTTTTCGTTTTACCATTTGGGCTTTTCCAAGTCGATATCCTTTGTTTTAGCTTACTAAAGAAGGTATTGAGGCAATACAAGTTTTCACTACTTAGAAAGTTTACCAGCAGGTCTCCTCTGTGATTTCTTACATCTAAACCAAAGCCTCCAATATGATCAGGATCTCCGATTTGTTTTTGTCCGATCTTCGCGTAGAAGTCTCCACTAATAATGGTAAAATGTTAATTTTCTAATTGGATTGCTTTTGTGATATCCTCGAAGAAGGTTTCCATTTATTCATCTTCTGCTATGCTTGTTGGAGCATATTCGTGAATTATCTGAAGACTACATCGCTTATTTAGCTGAACGGTTATGTATATGACTCTTTTGGATATGAGAACATATTTTGATATAAGTTGTTTCACTTTCTTGTTAATGATAAATGATACTGATCCATTGTTGTAGTCATCTTCCGAATTGTTCTGGTAGAGCATGTGGCCAGACTTAAGGGTAGTTGCTTTCTCTCCTGGCAATCTTATCTCACACACTCCCACGATGTCCCATTTTATGTGCTTGAGTTCTTCTTCCAATTTCACAAGGTGGTCGTGTGTGCTCATTGTCCTGATGTTATATGATGCTATATATAGTTTTGTGTCTGTAGATTTAAATGTACTTGATTTTAGCTTTATCGAATTTGTGCCTCCCCCAGAGTCCGTGAGGCGGATTGATGATTCTTCATAAATGTGAGATTCTGAGCATACTGCTCTACTCACCTGGGTAATGCACACTCTACACTCAATAATTTTTGCTTTATTGCTTTGCGCATTCATTTAATTTTACCATAAGGGTAGTTCAAATGCTAGGGTGCGATTGATGCTGAAGTTTATAGATAGTGACCATTTTAAATGTGAAGTTTCTATGGGCATTTGTAATATATTCCAAGTCTAAAACTAATGCATGCATTGCATGTATATTTTAAACGACAAATAAAAATGCATTCTGCTCGAATTGATGCAAAGTTGCCCCTGGTATATCAGAAGCCCAACATACACGAAACATGTTTGGTAAACCTGGTAGCCCGCGCAGTGACGCCGAGGAATGTTCCTCTAGGACTGCCTTCTGTGTATCTTCCTGTAACTAAACGATTAAGTGGCAGTACGTATTTAATGTGGTGTTTACGTTTCGAGTCGAACTTATATTGCAAACTTTCGATAAACAACCTTGATTCGAGCTCTACCTGCGTTTAATTCGTGTTGTGCTAGTGTCAAGCTTGCTCTGGGTTTTCATTTTATGGCTCTTGGAGAGTGATAATATGCTTAAATTTTGCAACAAATTTTCGGACGATCTTGAAGGTTACTGAGTGCTGTCGGCGTTTGGGTCAAAGCTATAATCTTTACCTTGGGCAGCCCTCGGGGTCTAGAAAACCCCTATGGCAGCTAAGTCGTGCCCTTAGCTCAATTCTGGAGGAAAAATGGCGGACGTCTCAGTCGTCGCAATTTGTGAGCTCGTTGTAACCTCTCTGGAGGCGATTCCGTGGTCGTTTCTTGTGCCACAATATCGGAGTCCTGACCCAAAAGGGATGCAGGGCTACTTGTAAGGGCTTGTTTGTAGGCTGTATCCTGATACTGAAGCCGGCAATCATAAATATGACGTAAACCGGTTTCAAGGAAGTATTTACTGATACCGGATTCCGAAGCCAAACAAATAGGTTAAGGGCAAGTCTCAGGTTTTTTCTTCATTACCGTAGCCGGCGATCACAAGAGCGGGTTCAGAGATATTCTGGGAGCCTGATAAGACTGGGTTCATAGCTTCAAGTGTCTTCAACAAGCCGGGTGTTCTCGTTTTATACCTTTCTAGGCCTCTCTATTTGGGTCATTTTCTGGGAAAAGCTTTAAGGGTGATTGTGCTAGACATCGTTGTGAGAGTAGATGCGCAGCTAGAAAGATGCAATCAGATGCAAGCGCTGATTGCGACATTCCAATTATTTATGCGTAAAACACACTTTTGGGCTGGCGCTCAAACGAATTGGAGCGCATTACTTATGTGTAAAATACACTGGCACTTACGGCACAATCTAGCATATAGAGCAATTATTAAAAGCTCGAACAGCCAATTCTACAGCAGAAAAACAAGCAATATTAGTTAACAACTTAACAAAACAATACGGCAGCTTAACATTTAGTTAATATCGAAAGGCACCTTCTCACCTATAAGAAGATAGCCAACCGTATCAAGTATTCAAACTTGCGACATAAAGAAATGAAAATTGTATTCCACAAACAAATTATTGGAAGTCTTCGAAATCATTCTAAAGCTACTCCTAGCAGTAAATGAAGTCCAGGGATAGCAGTAAGAAACGCTGATAAAAACGCCGGTACGTGGCTGGTATCTAGTAGTTAATGAAGTCCAAAAATTACAATATAAGCAGCAGTCTTTCGACACTTCTGCACAGAAAGACGAAATTGTGCCCAAATATACAGCGATAACAGCAGCAATTTCGTAGGATCACGTAAACTTTTGACTGCCATAATCAAAATTATGTTGAAAGCGAAAACTATCCAGTGACATTTTATACCCTTGTAGGTCCTCTTCCAATGATTAAGTACAACCAATCAATCAAATACTTACCGAAACTCATAAACAAGCACACATACAAGGGCGAGGAGAAAGACAAATCCAGAACGTACCTCACCCCAAGATGAAAACTCAACATAAAGCCGCTATCAGCAGTCAACAACCTACTAATGTGCATGTCATTATTAGTAAATATAAAGCGGTACCGAGGCGCCAACTTCCCCCAGCAAGAATTACTCTATTAGTCCCATGCATGCATATAGGACTGAAAAGATGTGTGTCTAATCCAGTTAATTATCTCCAAAGGAGTCAACAGTAAATCAGACAACACCTGGATGTTTATAGTCAACAAGACCACCAGTGGAACAGTTATTTACAATAATATTCGAATGGCACCTCCAATTTAGATGATAGCGACATGCAACAAAATTATCCCAGTAAATTTCACAACTACCGTGGAGTGGTACAAGCTGCAGGCGGCCTTCGAAGAGGTATCTGACTTGTTACAGCAGCCCAAGGGAGATAAAGTAGAGCCCCTGTTCGCCGTGGGACTTGCTGTGCGGGCAACTGGTGTCCTATTTTGCACCAGAGAAGTAAAGTAAGGTTAGAAAGTTATTGTAGAAATAGAATTTGGTGCAATTTTTAAAGTAGCATCGGTTTTTGCAGATTTCGGAGGAAGCACATCGTGAGTGTTTTGTTGTGACGTCTTTGTACTTAGGTTTGCTAAATCACGACGCAATCTTACGTAATTACTGATATAATTATTAAGCCAACTTGTTTTGATAAATTTTGAGGTTGGAGCACCATGTTTGTAAAGTTGTTTCCATCTAATTTTTTAGCGGCCCCACTGGATAAACAAGCGGTGGCTAACACGATTAGTTTTAAAAATTATGAAAACCACGATAATTATCTTGATAGCAAATATATTGCCTATATACATTCAGTCATATTTGCTAGGATGTAGAAAACCCACCCTTTGAGATAATAGTTAATTATTTAAATAATAATTAATCATAATAATATCAAATAATACACACTTCATAACGATATATTCGATTTATTCGGTGCTTCCGGGTTATGCCGTGGTCGTCGATTTGAACTTGATGTTTCGCTGTTCATGTTGTCAGCTTCTTCATAAGTTTTCTAAGGACGGATGTTAGTGCCTTTTGCTCCTGGTTATATACCGAGGAGTCGTTACGGTTGGCTGCTCATGTAGATCTTATATGTTATTGAGACTTGTCTGTTTTTGGTTGCTCACGTAAAAGTTGTTTATGGATAGATTGGTTTTGCAGAGCTACATTATATGTGTTAGTAAGGCTTAGCCGTTTTCTCGTTTGATCTTGTTTGAACTTGTAATAATTTCTAGGGATTCCCGAATAACATGAGGCAAGATTTTGTATGTCCTGACTAGTATAATTACGTAGTAGTAATTTATTCTGTAATCTCCTGGTCCTAATGCGTGTTCTGCGATGGCTGATTTTTGTGTGTTTCCAAGTCGTGTGTGGCTCTGGTGTTCTTTTATTCAACATTGGATGCTTCTTCCCGTTTGTCCGATGTAAGATTTGCGACAAGTACATTGGAGCTCTGCAAAACCAATCCATCCACAACCAAGTTTTACAGGAGCAACCAAGCGGAAAAACGTCCCAATAACATACAACATCTACATGAGCAGCCAACCGTAACGACTCCTCGGTATATAACCAGGAGCAAAAGGCACCAACATCAGTCTTTAGAAAACTTCGGCATAACCCGGAAGCATCTACCATTAAGCTAATTCTAGTTTGAATATAATATCATCGTTTTCGTGCACATAAACTCATTGCGGACATATGTTCGACGTTCCGTCAATAACTTTTTAACAATTAACGTATTGGCACTGCAATAATTAAAATACTAGTTTTTGGTTTGGCGTAGTTAGTCACTCTTAACTATCTTATTAATATTTAAATACTTACACCCATCAATTCCAATAAATTAATATTAACTGGTTGACTAGTAAATGGTTCCATTCGAATACCACTAATCACTATTAACTCGTTACAGAAAAGGACCTGTAGTAAGAGATTGTCATCACGGTTAACTAGTTAAGGCTGAAAATTGGATCATACCTACAATTACATAAAAGTTAAGGCTATTTAAATTCTACCACTATTAGCTAGTTTCAATCGATAATTGCTTATATGCTCTAATTTGTTAGAACAGGAGTGATGAGAGGAAACTAGTTGTAATCGAGGTAGTTTCTGTTGACTGGTTTATAACCTTTTTTGGTTAATAATTTGGCACCTTCCAAAGTCGATTTCTTGAGATTCATCTCCACAAAAATAATTAAAAACTTCCACTACAGCTTTCGATGAGTATTTTTCAAAAAACCACATATTAACAGTTATTAGTTATTATTAAGCCGCAGTAAAGGTTTCTAACTTTTATATTTCAGTAAACCACTTGCTCAATTGTTTAAGAATAAATCGCAAGTAAAATTATTGAACTGTTGTTTACTGACTACTTATGAGTTATCTGGATCGAAAGCGTGGCCGAGCGGTTAAGAAACTCAGGCTGCTGTGCCACGGTACGGAGTTCAATCCTCATATCGGGCAACTGGCAAGCGGTCCACCCAGTCGCTTTAAAAATTGAGTACCGAAACCACAGCTGTAGAAGTAGGGAAAGTAAAAGGCAGTCGTCGATTGCGTGATGCGTACGCCGTTAATGGTGTGCGCCAGATTGATTGAGTTTCCGAAAGAGATATTTCCGCGACCCTGTAATAGTAGTAGTATTTATGGGGAGTCTGATGTCAATCAAGTATAGGCTTTTTGCCAACCCCGTGGAGCAGTTCTAGGCATGCAGAGTACCAGGTACCTTAGCCCTACTTAGAATTCTGCGGAGACTAAGGAGTTCCAACCCTAGAAAGGAATCGTTTACATGCTACACATCGTAGTAACATAAGACCCACTGCTTTGCATCACTTCCGAATGATGTCATTTTGTTGAGGTTTCCATCCGCATTTGTTCGTTTTAAAAACCTTACCTTGACAGGGGATCGAACTCGCGACCCTTAGAGCAGTAGCCAAAATGCTTATCCACTAATAAGGTATCACAGTATTGGCTAGTTTGCATGAACAGGTATTTTTTGTCTTGTGTATAATTTTTATTAACTGATTACGACACACATGTAGTTAGCAGCGATACAAACCCGTTTCGACCTATTACCAGTTATAATAAATCCTATAGTATATATTTTGCTCAGCTGCTACCGATTATTAGTGAGTAATCAGTAACTGGTTACAGTGAACGAATGATTACTGATAAAGACCAATTGTCCGCCATAACAACTATGTAATGCCTATTAACTGGTTAACTATTTATTATTGTAATTGATAAACTTGAGGGACTGTTGAATAGTTGCAATTGTATTACTTATAGTCGTTTTATTGTTTTTAACTGATTGCAACTTGTATTGCCATATTGAAGTAACTACAATACTAGCTTTTCTGGATAGGATTAGTTGAGATCGATAATATATTATCTAACTGCTAATGATGGGGTACTAGAACGAATTAACTGAAATCAAAGTCTGCTGCCAAGAAAATAATATTTGTATAATAATACACCTGGATGGTGTGTAATGAATATTTGGCCAAGGCGACCGTGTTCTACTTATTATTGTCATTTATAGTTGTATATGTATTTTATAGCAAGCAACTTCTTGAATTTAATGGATGTCTTAGGTGGATTTTTAGTTTTTCTAGTGCTCCGTATTTCCTATTACAAGCGGCCTTTAAAAGAATGCGGTTTATTTATTAGTCTGGTTCAGCCTTCGCTACAAACACCTACGCTCGGCTAACACGAATTGTAACTGTTACCTGAACATCAATTTTATTTAAAAAAAATGGTTTCGAAACTGTTGCAAACTGCAAACCTATTATTTGCAGATCCGTATTAAGTAATTAAAAGGTCAAACTAGAAGTGATTTTTCTATTCATACTTATTTTGAATGTTACACATAAAAATGTAAATATTAAATAATGAAAGAAGGTATTTACAGTAAATTATTAATGCATAAAATAGGAGTTAATATCAGAATTTAGTGCTGCCATTTAAGGCGTTATTTGGCTGATCAGCGATGGATACAAGAATTATTAGACGTTGAGCGAACCTATAGTTAAATTAAAAAATTATGTCAGAGAACCAATCAAATGAAGATGTAGACAAAAGTGGGAACAAGTGGGCAAGAACTTTCATTTTTAAAAGATGACGTCGCATGTCACCCAGTTCTTCTACGTCATTGGTTAACTCATTACCATCTTCGTTTTCTGCTCTGAGATAGATACTTGGTTTACAAATAATTTTAAGTCGGTAATCCTGCTGTAGTAATGCTTAGCACACTAACTACCCCCACATACCTTGTTACGGTATTAAAACAACTTTACGACACCCACCCAAGGTGAGCATCGCACCACGGAATCAGTCCTGGAAAACTGGCACACTTGCCCTGAGATTTGCTAAAAACAGACTAAAGGCCACGGCTGGAACGCTCAGGGAGTCGGGGGTGAGCCACACGATACGTTCTGGGCAAGCGTGTTGAGGCATATATAGGGTACGTCAAAATTATAAGGGCGCCCCCAAACCTGACTTTAAATGGGCTCGGGTAACCGGGCTTGGACGGTTAGACGAGGCACCAAGTACGCTAGTTACTACTTGATAAGAGTACTCGAGAAGTATTGAACTCGGATGACAACATCGATAATTTGAGGTTTGAATCGTTAGTTCGGGTTTGTGCTGCCACTGCGGGGGCGGCTGCTCCACTTACCTGCACACTCCACTACTCAGAGGTCGTCGTACATCTAATCGTGACACTAGCTGTTTATTCTGAAAAAGTAAAGCATGCAGGGGTTGTACACAGTAATAAGCCCCGCGCTTGCACAATTGTCTATTGAATGACGTTATACAGGATCAGGCAACGAATGGGTCACCATACTAAACCTAGGGCTTAACGTAAACCCCAGCTGGAGGTAATCGCACTATAACTAAAGCGTACAAATGTTACACACAAAAAAACAATATCCAAATAGAATATTACAAGAAAGCGTTCGAAACGCCTAAAATTAGCAAAGCAGCGAAAGTCAATGTTTGCACAGTTACAAACCAATAATGTACTACTGAATGAATGCGACCAAAGTCCATCGCATACACGGCACATTCGCGTAAAAGGGGTCACTAAGTTACATAATCTCTTTAAATGGTGCCTGGTATTTATTCTGGACTTCTCCTGAGCAGTACGGGTGGCAGTCAGCAGCGCCTGCATTTGCAAGCAGATCTCCTTGGGCAAAGATTCCGCCGAATAATGGCGTAACGTTTCAATGTAGTCACTCACATGGGATTGGTGTGACAGAAACGTATGGGCATTATTCACGTCCTGCAGCGAGTCCCCAACAACTTGTAGGAATGAAAGAACCACTTCTTTTCACGACATGGCCGGACGTAGCCACCAACAACAACGCCAAGGAAAACGCGCTCACAAAAACGACACGTGCGTCACACACAAGAGCTTCCTGCCGACTCTCGCTTAAGGCGAAACAGTTTATCAAACACTTGCTGAAGCAGCACGAGACGGGAAAAAGGCTGGCGTCCCCGCCATGGCGGGAACGCCGGGCCAACACACTCTCTGCGACCTCCTTGATCAACGGCCTGAGCTGAACTGCCGAGCCAGAAGCGTTACGACGCAGGAAGTGGCGTGAGCCAAAACGGCGTTACCACGTGACTCTCGACAGCCAATGGCGATGCGCCCAATAAAACAAATACGTTCCGGTGACAAAGAGAGCGCGAGGCCTCGTAGTCACACGCTTTCAAAAGGGTGTTCCAAAAGATCCAAGCGCGTTTACATACAGGGTACTCGGAAACGAATGAGCACGGAATGAGCTTGCGTTTGTGACTAAAAAGTTAAAAATAGGTTTTCGATATAACTAAACGGCCCTAAAGGCGTGAAATGTAATTCAAATTACTGCCGACGGCGAAATGGCTTAACAACCTAGCTTCAAATAGATGGAGTTAGCCTAGCTACCTGCTCTCATTTGGCTCCAGATGCAATTGAGCTTGCAGAATCAACAGTAACGCATAGTTAAGAACAGATCAGCTTCCTACATTAAGGTGAAGAAACGTTTCGCTAGTGCAATGTAACTTTCTCCTTTTTAATTGTCTGCGTAGTTTCTCTATTAACCTCAAATAATGTTTTTGTGATATTCACGCTATTGGTACTTATACAATTATTAATAAGGTAGCTATAACTTTGCCTAAGAACTTTTATGAATTTCCAAGTTTTTTCACTCCATATTTTCTTTGACTCTAAGTTGCAGTAATTATTATCTCGCATAGCGACGAAGTATGGTTTCCATTTGATAAAAAAATGAAAAAGAATGAATGGTTACTAGAAAAAAAATACAAAAAAAATTAGTAATAAGAATAAACATGCTACCCAAAGAACGATTTTCATCGTTTGTTACCACACAACTCCAAGCAGGACCCAACTTCAATACCTAAACGTCTTGATCTTGTAATTTGTGTACATTGACCTTTTCTTGCTCTCCTAAGTTCGGTTTTGAGCTTGGCTGTTCTTTCCAAAATCAAGACAAGGTTTAAACCAGCCCGAAATTAAACGGGTAAGTAACTAGAAGATTAATAAAATAACAAAATTGGAGCTCCAAAAATGAAGTGCTAAATATTGGTAATCAATTTTGTGTCGGAGTTTTTCTAACAATACAATTTTTGCCATTTCAGGGTGACGACAAAATGTATTGTTTTATTTCCACAATTACCCCTCACCAAGTCTAACTAGGATTCACAATCTTCATACCTAAAGGTTTCTTGTATTTTCTTGATCTTCTAATTTGTATAGTTACTGATCTTGTCTAAGCATTAAGCATCAGTCCTGGACTGAGACTCCGAGAGTCTCAAATTAAAGACGCAGATTACTAGCAAATTGGCAAAAGAGAAACCTTGGCATATCCACTATACGTTGCTAGAAATTACAATTTTTTTAATGTTTCCTAAAAATATTATTTTCTGTTGATCGTTTATTTATTGGTTTCTTTAATGTATAGAGACTCATCGATTAATGACTCTTATTAATGAATGATTTTTTATTAATGGACGATTTTTAAAAATCTGTTTATATTGGTGTCAAAACTAACGCAAAACTTAACCTGCTAACCTCGAATTTGACATAGACAGTGCTACCAACATCAACAGTGCCACAATCATGTATGGTCCCCGGTACCATTAATGTCAAAACTTTAAGTGTCAAATTTATTTCATGGAATAGAATTAGATTTTTTTCAAATTAATAATATACGATCAACAGAAAAAATATTGTAACTAACTCGTATATTAATCGTCGATTAATAATCTCTACAATTAACGCGTTCGCTGATGTCTCGATTATTAATCGCCCTCATTAACATAAAAATTTGGCCCCATAAAGGAAGACGAATAGTAGGCAAAGTAGCGCACAAGATTGTCAGCACAAAACCTTCAATTAATAACAAGAAACATACTTAATGAGCGAAGAAGAAAAAGAAGAAGTAACGAAATATATTCTAGATCTTATACATATAAATGTATGTGGACTATTCCTTCTGTTGAGAGCGCAAGATTTTTTGACAGATTCGTTGATACTTGAAGCAGAAAACACACTTTTGTATTTCTTAAACCAAAAATGTAAAGCATGTCAATGGCTTCAAAAATTCAAAGGTGTGGAAGAAAATTATTCTTAACTAAACTGAGTAGTAAAAAATGCAAATCGATCCATAGTGGAATGAGCAAGATGCGTATTCTGTAAAACAGGTTTGGATACAGAAGTTGTGAATACAACGGCTATTGTACATAACAGTTCTTCTGAAGCAGTATCGGCCAACTTCCAATTCTTGTATGTTAGCATTTATTCCCGTGCCTAAAAATTTAAGAAAAAGGTTTTATTCCAAATATACATTCTGACAGCTAGAAAGAATAAAAAGCTAATTAAGTGTATAATAAAGACCAAAATCTTATTATAATTTCAAGAAATGTGGTTTTTCAATGTTGAGATAGAATGAATTGGAAAATTTAACATTTTTGGAGATAAGTTAATATCTACAAACAATTAAGACGTGCAATGCAACAATTTGAAGCTGAAGTTAAAGTACAAACAAACAAAAATCATACAGATTCGGCAACAAACTGATATACCTTTAAGACATGTGCGCTTCAAATTATACAGACCCTGTCGCTGTTCAAGAAGCTTTACGTCGAGATAATGGAAAAAATGGAAAGAATCAATACTGAACTCCGGAAATATAAGTTGTACTTAAAATACTTTGTTTATGTGAATTTTACTTTTTACAGTCACAAAGGTGTTTGGGAATATAAAACTATGTGCTATAACTACCTGGTGACTGTGGGAAATAAAACTAATGTTGACACAATCTGAGAAAGAGATAGGTGCATAAACTGAAGAAAAATAAAAAATATGGAAGAAATTAATTAATACACACTATTTTAAAAAAGTCATCTTCAAAGCCGTTGTAGATGTAGTTAAAAAGATATGTAACATTTGTAGAACGAATAACACAAGAAAACAAACTGTCTTGGTAATAAGAAATAAAAAAACAGTAGATGAGCGAGCGATTATGAAGAGATGGAGAGAATTATTTCCCAACTACTGACTGCAGAAAAAAACACAACGGCAACAACAAAAGATAGCAAAATATAAGAAACCGAAGAAGACCAAGAAGAAGTAACAAGAACGGAAATGAAAAACCAAACAAGTTAAAAAATGGTAAAACATCTGGATACGATAAAGCAGCTGAAACAATAAAGTAAATACCAAACGGCACCTACAATTGGCCTAACGGCTGTTGGCTGAGTACCCAAATAAAATTTAAAAAAAAAATAACAAAAGGAACGCAGGTACTACTGCAATTGTACAGCATAGATAGAAGAAAATGGATATCTCAGTTTTTTTACCCATCTTCAATAAAAAGGATGGCAAAACATATGAGATAGAAAGTATTTGAAACACAAGGAGGAATCAGATAAGGAGCGTAAACAAGTTCCACGTTAGTTTCAATATTTGTGAACTATATTATCAAAAAATGAAGCGGATTGTTAACAAACTATACTCGTAAGTATATGAAACACTGAAATGGGCGTTTAACCCTTTCGGCTAGATAGTTAATTTTGATTGTTAAAGTTATAGCCAGTTCGTATTTATTTAACTTTTATTGTTAATTAATTTTAAACGTTGTATGCTGCATAACCAAAACTGCAGTGCGTTGATCCATTTCTTTGCGCTAACTATTTTGCTTGTGTAGCGCTCGATATACTCCTAAATTCCAAAGCCGTAGTCGTGGACCAGCCTTTTGTTAGGTCGCAAGTACCTGCGATTTCCGAGTGCATTGTCCGAGCTCTCCCTAGGTGTGCTTGTACTGTTATATTTTTTCTTCGTTGAGCCCTTCCATAATTCGTGCCCAATTTCTTGTTACCATTTTTGGGTGTGTGTCTGTATGTCGTATGGTTTGTGGTAGGAAGCCTGGTGTTAGAGTTTTCAGGTCGCGCGAGCACCATTGATGTAACCTTGTAACGCTAGCATCTGTATTAATTTTTAAAACGAACATTAAATAATGTTTCTGAAATTTTACATCGCTCATCCAAGCGTTATCACGGGTTACATCTTGCCGACGCTTGAACAAGTGATAACAAACTCGGGCCCGCTGTGCGCAAAACTACGAAGACTCGACCCTCGTGCCGCCTCCTACCTAACGATGTCTGAAGTGGCTGCGTTGATAACACGACGAGAAGGATATAAAAGAAGATTGCACTTCCATTTCACTTGACTCTCTACCTTGAGTCAACTATTCCTGATCTTGCCCAGTCGCATCTTGAATCGATGAACTTACCCTGATCCGAAACTCCTCTCCTGAAGTTAGATTGAGACGGCGACTGTCCACAGTTCCCGCTTCCTGGCCTATTAACCTTAAAACCTGACCTGAAGTTAGACTGAGATCGCGACTGCCCTCAAGTGTCCGCCTCCTGGCTTATTAACTTGACAATCTGACCTGAAGTTAGATTGAGACGGCGATTACCCGTCTTCTAACTTCTTTTCCGATAACTTATTAAACCCGCATTACAATCTAAATTACACGTCCCGCCTAAACGTGCATTGAACCCTGTAGCCGCATGCATATACCTACCTGAAGGGCCCGCCTGGAAGTTAGAGACGTTTTCCAAAAGCCGGAACTCCGACCCTCCGAACCCGTCTGTGGAATCGACAGCGGGGAAATTCTTCGCGAGCCGCCGGGATGTCAATGCCCGCTGACCGCTAAAATTTGAGTAAGTAATCCAGGCCAAATTTTGCATCGCCGTCACTCCGACGGACACGCTACGAACTCCTAGAGCACCTAGAAAGCCCGCGGCAACTCCTATCTTGACACTGAGGTACAGGTATCACTTACATCAGCGTGATTTTGCGTTTGATTCTAGCACCGTAAACACCAACAATACTGTGATTTGGAGGTTATCCGGTCGGGACATTAGCTCTACCAATAATCGGTCCGTTACCGCCAAACGGGTGCGTTCCGAAATTACCCGTAAAGCTTGCTAAATTATCCGTCGTACCCGCCTGCCGTACAGCTCCGTCAGGAAGGTTGCAGCTCACCAGGAAGTAACGAAGCACGACGCCCCAAGCGAAATTGTTATTTCCACAATATACAACTCGTTTTTACATTGAATGATTACTTATTTTGTAATTATAGTTAAATACAATATATTCTTGGTAATTACATGGTGTTTATATCTCCGATTTGAGCTTAACCCGAGATATAAATCTTTGACGCCCTTAGTAAGGGGGCGAAACGTTACATGGCTGCCTACGAGCAGGGACTTTTTTGAAACCTTACAACCTAACGATTGTCACTGAAATTACAACCGGGACCGACGGCTTAACGTACTCTACGAGGCACGGCTGGCTGTGATTTTACTACCACTATACGTCGGATATCCGTCCGAGTGCCGGCCGATGCGAACATTGCTAAACTTTCGAGACTGTTTGACCAGTCCTTGGAGCATGCGGCTATGCAACAAGCCATTTGAGGGTACATCATATCATCACTTTTTTTATCTTCCACTTAGTCTCTTTTAGCTGATTACCATTCTTTTATACTTTCGTACTTCGTTTTTGCTTCATTCACATAGTCTATCCTGGCCAAGCTGTTAATTGTCTACGTCTCATTCCAATTTTAGTGGCAGCTACTATTATATTTTTTAATTGTTCCCCATGATTCACTCCCTCATAGCAGTAATATACCAAACTACTGAAAAAGGCATGGAGCAACAGCTGCGCTAACATTTGAATCAACACTTGGATTAAAATTGTTTTTTTTATAATCTAGTTTTAGACAGTACGGTTTATTGAAAGAGTAACCAGCTCCCATATATTTCTAAAGAACATTTCGTACTCGATGTTTTAGTTGTGCCAAATGTATTTTCCGTTTTCAATCTTAATATTCTACACTTAAATCTGTACGCTAAATCTTAATCTTTTTTCTTGATAATGTTAAATGTTCTTTTATAGCGGACATTATTTTCTCGATATTTTTCTTTCAAAGTGAAGAAATACTGCATTTTATACGACTCGTCCAAAGAATATTTTTAATACCTAACATTTACATGTGGAGGTAAAAATATTTTCATTTGTATTAATTATGGTCAAGAATATTTGCCAAATATGCCATTTTAGCACACCAAATCTGATTTTTGAGACATTTTACTAAAGCATCTGCATATTTATTTTGAAAAAACAGCCAAATATTCATTCTTATGTTCTAAAATTCTACATAGCACATTACCGCTAGATACTCATCTTAATATGGCGTGGAAAAGAAATATTCCAAATCAACTTTGCAATAATTGGACCTACAAAATTCTGTATTGCCTTGTGAGCTATGTACCAGTCAACAGTTCTTTCTATATTAAACTTTGCCGGATGTACTCCTACATTGATTTGCTCTTTCCACGGGTTGAAACTAGAACTAAAATTACGAATTTGAAATGGAAGAGCATCAATGAAGATTAGAAATAACAACGGCCCCAAATTAGAACCTTGTGACACGCCGAAGTTGGCTTAGTAGTTAATAGTGAACGTTTGGTGCTGTAGGTGCCAAGCGAGAAACTTAATTAAATGAGCTGAGAATGCCTAGTGACACAACTAGGGTAGATTATGATCCACGAAGGCTGTTTGAAAATCTATGGAAATTATTCTCAATAGAATCGTGCACGCGACAAGTACAATCTGAAAGGTTGTGTGTAACATATAATATGTAATTTATACAGTTATTTTACTACTTTGTTATCGTACCTGATAGTAATGCAGTGTAAAATTAATACAACTGGCTAGGCACAGTACTGAACATTACTATTTCCAGAGCAGAAGTCATTTGCCTACACAAAAGTTATTTACCTAAAGTAACTACTAGTTGCCCGGTTGTAGGAGTACGTCACACTATGTGTAGGTTGTATTGGCCATTATAGCATATCTTCTGCTCTACCGTAGAATCAGCCAGTTTCAATTGATCCAGCGTTCTTCATTTCTAATTAAATCAATGTTCTTATTCCCATTCAAATTCTAAGCAGGTAAAATCAAGCCCCCGTTATCGGAGCGGATTCTTAGTCAAATCCATTGATAAACCAGCAGGGGCCAGGCCTTGTCTAAGCCCATTTCTCAGATGTTTAGAGGCGTCGAAGAAGCTCCCTAAATTAACCTTTAACTAGCGCGATGAAATCGTTAGCTCTTGCAGGCGGGAACAAAAAGTCGCTGTCGAAGATACAGATAGAGAGAAAGAAATCGAACAAGTGGTTATGTCAAATATACTCAGGCGACTAAATTTGACCAGCAAGTGCAGTCGGCCAGCCGTTCAGGAGACGGCCTCGAAAGCGCCGATTTCGACCATTATCAAGTGTTCGCTTAAGCGACTGTACGTGATTTATTTTCTAGTTTACCGCCTGAAATGGCTCGCCACTTTATCGGACGTTGCGTGAACAAATGGGATCGAACCGCACCCTAATGGCACAGACGTGACTACCTAATGTGAACGCTCCGTAACATATCACCCTTACGTACTGCGCCTTGCCCTTAAGCCCCATACGTGGCCCCATGATGCAAATGAGGCGCTGAAAAATCGCGGATACGAGGGATTTGGGCAATCGATGGGGACAATTATAACGCGAACGGCGACGCCGCTCGAAATTGTACCGTGCAGAGGGCATAATTAGGTAGTGATTCCATTTTTATGGAAATGCCGGTAAATTGCGCAATTTGCGTTTATAGGCAGTTATTTCCGTGGAAATTATATCTTTTTCTATGTAATTACTCACAATTTTTCTTCGGAGCGTTGCTAATTGCTTCATTTAGACCCAACTTTCTAAGCGCTGCAACCGTTTATTTCCGTCTACAACAATCTTTTAATTCGAAGCTATTGGTTAACCCAATTTGTGGAACATGGCATGTGCAAGGGGAAAAAGTACTTAGTCTCGTCTTGGATACTCTTGAACTGTAGCTGCACTAAATAATTGGAATGTACAGAGTTTTTGTTACATTTACTTGTTTTTATCAGAATCGGTTCGTTGAAAGTTATATACAACTGCAGCATATTTAGCTGCAAGTAGATTTTCCACTACCATAATTTTTACCAGAGTTCTAGGTTAACTTATGATCTTCCGCTCATCTTTATGAGCTCTCCAAGTGTGTTTATCTCTATCTCTATCTATTCCATCGTTATTCATCTTCTGCAGATGTCCCCACCAACTATGCTGTCTATTTATTATAAATTTTGGAATTGGTTGCAAATCTACTGCTTTTTTGATGTCGTTTTAAGTCTGTGTATCCTTGTGACTCGCATCACTTTTCTCAGGTATTTCATTCCTGTCGCTGCTCCCAATACTTTTATCTTGATGTGTTTTATCGGACTTTTTCCACTGTCTAGGGTGTATATCACAGCAATCGGCGGTCCAGGGTTCAAACCCCGGAGGAGGCAAGAGTTTGCGAATAAAAGCGTACAATATCAGTCCTTCTCAGGACTAACCAGGAACACCTGAAGACGGGAGTAGATCAAAACTCCCGAAACGTTGTGTGATATACACCCTAGACAGTGGAAAAAGTCCGATAACACACATCATAATAGACCACTGCCAAAAAATTACATTCAGAGAACAACTTTTATCTCGCATACGTAATTAAATACCTATCTATGGGTTGCTTTGTGTACATCGATCTTAATTATTTAATATTAAAAACTTTATTTATTACGTATTATTACATAACACAGTTTTATTGCCATCACCCTTACAATTTCTCTAATTGTTACTTCTGAGTACTGGACTTGATGTACTTGCTCCATATTAAACTTCTAAGTTTGTATATTTATCAGCCATTATTTTTGCCTTACGACAAAATGATAT
This sequence comes from Agriotes lineatus, assembly GCA_940337035.1. NCBI lineage: Eukaryota > Metazoa > Arthropoda > Insecta > Coleoptera > Elateridae > Agriotes > Agriotes lineatus. Next base: position 9,386 of record CALNHX010008265.1, on the reverse strand, counting down.
TCCAAATATTTACATTTTCCTGCAGATTTTTCCAGTGCTTCCCGTAATGAAGATGTGATCAGCAATCGAAAATTCGAAAATTTGTATTTCTTGCAAGTTGCAACTGTACTTTCTAACCCAAATTTGAATTGAATTGAAGCGAACTTCACAGTAGTAGGAAAAACTTTCTGCATGTTAGATGATACTCCATACAAATATTAAATAGAAGCTCCTCTAAACTTTTGTCAAATCTAACACTAAACAACTGTTATTATTGAGAAAGAAATGCTGAGAAATGCATTTGCGACAATTATGAGAAAGTTAATAATAAGGAAAGGTTGTTAGACAAAATTACAGCTTGAATTGAACTCGACGGTAGTGTAAAGTTTTATACAGTATGTCCCAACATTGAAATAACCAATTACTATGTTGGAATTCAACCCTGCTTGGTTTGAAACCAATTTTCAGGATATTTTAAATTTTTTGAAGTCGATTGAACTGTAGTCGGATTTTCGAAGGCTTTTTCTTTTTCAACAAGTAAAGCTTACCCGAATTTAATATGATTCTGAAACGCCAACACTTTTTCAACCGTAAATATGCGTAAAAAGCACCTCAGAATTATTGATGTTTTACTTCGTTTATATTTCACAGTTATAAGATATACCTAAAGGTCCCGAGTGGTGTAGCTTGAACAAGCGTCCACGTTCGATCAGCAGAGTTAAGCAACGCTGTCTCTGGTCAGAACTTAGATGGGAGTTCCACGGCTGTATCTCTCGGCGCCTCGTGATACGGGTGTCACGGAAATAGTTGGTCCCGGCGGTCAAAACAACATCATGACTGTCGTTAGTGGGGTTGGAAGTCCCCATAAATGCACAGCGACGCCTATAATTGGCTTCACCCTGCAGAGGTGGCGCGCGGACTGTCACTCCGCATGCAAGAAGTATCAGCCATTATTTGGCAATCCCTACTCTTTAGGTCTTGCCGGTCTCAGTACCTCTCGGGGAAAAGTATCTTATTATCGGTACCGAATAACAAGTTAGTGGGTGCACATTTGTGTGAATGATTAGTATTTGCGGAGTGAGAGTCCGCAGCGACCACCGGCGTTGTAAAATAGTTTTATTTTAAACTCAATTTGATTAAAAACAGAGGTAAGTTAGTGTAAGTTTTTTAGTAATTTTAACTTACTAAATTACTTTAAAATTTTCTAGTTTCTATGGGAGAGTACGAGAAACAGCAGGATCGCTAAATTATCTTTTATTTGCCATGGGGAGTGTGAGTCCGCAGCGACTACTCATGTTTCAGTATAAGCGCGACTTCTGCAGGGTTAACGGCTGTTGGCTGAGTGCGAAATAAATAAATAAATAAATAAATAAAATAGAGTACATGTTCTTAACATTAAATTATTTTGTTGGACAGATTTCAAATTAAATATATAATGTAAAACAAGACAGATTGACGAGCATTTCAAATGGAAATAGATTGTGTTCTCTTGGCAAAACCCTGAAAGGGGACTTGGCGTAGCTACACCTAAGCTATGTTGGTGTATTGTAATAATTAGGTACCTATAAGTAAATTTATTTAAGTTTCGAACTACTGCCAGTGTACGTGAGTTTTCGTCATCTGAAATCTGCGGGTCGTGGTATGCAGTTTTTGCAATCTCGCCGAATGCAGTTTTGAAAAAGCGCGAAAGGCTTACTAAGTGAGGGAGCGGCCTTAGCGGGGCAACATTTAAAGGAAGAAGTTGTTCCTTCGCACTTGCAAATTGGGCCAACGCCCAAAAGTGATTTAGTGCAAGTGGTTGAAATTTTGTCTCTGTCTCCAGAAATTAGTTCCAATCAAACCCCTCCGTAATTTTGCGGTCTCTGGGATATCAATTGTGAATACAAGTCGACAGCATCTTCAGACAGGAGCTGCAAACTTATAGGAAGGTATTAACGCCGTCAAACACAACGTGAGTAGGCCAGCCACAGCTGGGAAACAGTTGCACTGCGTACCTCCACGCATCTGGTTAAGGTTGGTGAGCTACCCTTTTGAAATTTGCGAAATTAGAGATATGTCTCACATTGCGTCAACCAGCGTAACAAAGAAGGAAACGTTTTTGGACCCCATTTTAGATATTGTAGAGACTAGTGACGTCATGCAGATTACCTTGCGAGACTCGGCGAAACAGCGCGCGAAAGACGGAGAACAGGACCGACTTTCAAGCGGAATTAGTTATTGAAATAAGGCATCTTAAATGGCTTAAATTGCATTTTTAAACTGAAATACTAGTATCTGAAAATCCAGCTGAATTTAGGGTTATGAGGTTACTTATCAAAAGAAAGCTCATTAAAAGGGCTTTTCAAAAATATAAAAATATACAGGGTGCTCCATTTTAAAGCAATCGGACATTATTAAATTTGAAAATGTTGTGCACACTGTATGTTTAAACTTGATTTAAACTCACATAAATTTTATTTTCTAAAATTTCCTGATTACAGCCTCCAGGCAAATCTGCTCACTGTATAGCCTTAATACCCGCACCCACTATTTAAGCTCTCAAGGTAGTTCACGAAAAAGAAAATTTTTTGGTAACGTTTTGCTTCATTCAATTGTCTTATGTTACTTACAGCAGCACTTTTTTGCATAAAATCGTTAGTATCTCCAAAACAGTTGACGTGACACCCATACACCTTGATATCAAAATGAGTAGTATTTCAATCGAAAGCTTTTAAGCTACCTAAATATAGAACATAGTCCCCCAACGACTACTGCCTTTGAGGTTAATAATATTTTGACTGACTAAAAACTTAGAATCGTGTAATTCTTGTATTTTTTCAGCTAGGCATAGCTTCGGGATAGAGGTGGGTATTCGATGTTAGTAATAACTGTTTTTGCAATAGTAACGTATAAAGTACTTTACTTTACGAAAGCACTTTTTATTATTAGCTGTAATGACCATCTCCAGTTGAGAAAATCCACAATATACAAAAAATGAGTTTCAAACTTGGCATAGATGAACTCCAAAATAACAATTTGAAATAGTGTCTCTGAGACGATTTTTTTGTCCATTTCGTAATTCAGTATTTTCACGGGCCGGAAACGCCCAGAGTTAGGCAATTGGTTCTACATATGTTTGTTGTAGGCAGTTTTCTACTTAGCACAGGTCCCTGCAACTGCAATTCGTCCGCAGAGTGCAGTAATAATTGTCGCTAGATGGCGGTATAGTTTGGCGTCGTTTCCGGGCTCGCCAAAAAACGTCAGAAAGGTGTTAAAACGTTTCGTTTTGCTTTGTGCCGGATCTTTGATCATCGGTATCAGTGAGCGTTCCTGAGATGGATTGATGCATGAGTGGAATTAATAGCTGGGTCAATCGGATGTAAAATAATCAATTGGGCCATACGTTCGACCTGAAACCATGCAAATATAAATTGTTAAGCCAGCACATTTTTGTGTGATATCTTGGCAGAATTTTCTGGTAAGGCGTTTCATCCTTTCTTGTTGAAGTTGCTAATTTGGAATATAGGTATATATAGCCTTCACCCTACGGGCTACGCTACTCAAATAGAGAGGAAACCTACAGCATTGCCGGGTGACTTGCAGCTTAGTCTGCGCTTGTTTTCGCTGCCCCCTGAATCTATGAAGCAGTCCCAACGGAGCCTCCTGTGTTGGCAGTAACAGCTGGGAGCTAACATCGCCTCCACCTCATGCTGGATAGGGTTGGAACCTAACGGCTTTATTACTTGATCGATAAATTCATATGCCTTCGACTCGGCTGCTCCGTTACCTTATTAAATTGTAATCCTTGTGTGTAAAACTAACGCCAGTCTCACGCTGAGTTTAATACAGTTATAAATAACGTCGCTTTGTATGCGAATAAACTAACTAAGTTAATGGTTAACCCACGTACGTTTGTTCCATAACTATCGCCATATTAAGTTTGCTGGAGGGAAAAGCGAACCCAGCATGTTATGAGGTATACTACTAAAATATACAGATATCTGATTGTGTGAGTACTCACGAGATACAATTAACACATTAAAGGTGGAACGCAGTACCGCAATATCGTTCATTCAGTTTCTAAATTATCTGTTTTGGCTAACTTACAGTTTAAAGTAATTAATTTTGGAAAATACCATTTATATTTCCTCTGCAAAGGCTGCGTTTTTCTATGCACACTGTCTCTGGTTGGATCTGTCAAGATTGTGATATTTAAATATGTGATATGATATTTATTTTGTGTTAGTATTGTTATTGTTCGTTGATGCCAGTAATTACAAATTGATTTTATTCCCCCTGTTATTAATTCATTATCTATTTGAAACAGTATACGATTTTTCGAACTGTGGGTTTTCATTGTTTATATTGTATTGTTACCTTGAGCAATTTAATGGTTCCTTCGCTCAAACGAACAAGGGAACATAGACCTAAACCATTTGGCTCCCCTATAATTTCGATCTTTTAGTTTTGAAGGTAAGTTACCTACGCCCTTCCACTGAGTTAGTGGGAGTGCATGTTCCGATTCAATATCGGCAATTATTAATGTAACATCTCTTTATCATATCTATTTTAACATCCATTTTGGTACCCATGTTACGCCTGGAAAATATTTTGTAGATGTTTCTGAGGAATCAAACGTCAAATAGCTGTTCTTACTATTTAGAAAAAAATGCTGAGAGGTGCAGTGATGAAAAATATGAAAAGGTGTGGATCACTAACTTCATATTGCAAAGTCTCCTAGATCACAATTCGAAAAATAGTTGAACTTCAAGGTAGTGAAAAGCTTTATATGTGTATTGAGATGATCTGCGGGTATTTTAGTGAATTTTATTTAGTTTTTTTTTGTTATAAAAATTACTGCTTTTTATGTTGTTCGGTGTATCAATTACGTTTTGATAATAATTTTAAACTAGCTCATATTTTTAAAACATGAGAATTCTCATTCAGGTTGGGACACGCATTTGTATGAGTGAACTAAATTTGTAACTACTCTTTCTGTTCAAACTAAAATTGTTCGATAAGGTAGATTTCCTAAATACGAATGGTAGGTTGACAGTTTAGTTAACCTCTAAGTGCGACTGCATTTCTGAATACTAATCATCAGCTAATTAATTATTATAAAGTATATGGGTTGATTTATTTCTCATTAATCTTTCCTTTCAGACGATTTTTAATCCGGTCTCCAACATACAATATCGTTCAAACCTTTCATAAAGATCACAGCTAGATTGAACGACTCGTAACAGCTAAGGGGCGAACTTCTGTAGGTCAATACCAATTCTTCTAATTCTCTGCACCTCATCAAGGATGCTGGCACTCTCGAACAGGTAAATTCCAAATAGCAAAACATTTAGTCATTTTAATTGGCAAACAACTTACACCTTCATACATTTTTTTTCTGGAGCATTGTAAAAAATGCATATATTTTCTCTGATTTTGGAAAATTCACTATTTCGTTGTAAATTTTTCGAGACAGACAGCCTAGTTACTACGATATTCCTGGCAACTGCATAACATTGGAATTTTACACAATCTCAATATACAGTCCTAAAGAAGTCTATCTGTCACTCTTGATTTTAAACGTAACACTTCTTAAAACAGGTTGCAATTTATATATTTTTGTTCCTTTTTCCACATTAAAAAGGTGCTGGGCGTATGTTCATGTCCATTATTAAGTTCCACATTCTACATTTATACTATCTAAATTATAGTTTAAGCATAACAACTTGCAATTGCTGTAATTTCGGAAGTGTCAAAACAAATATATTCCGTAAACACTCACCGTTGTCATCTTCCCATATTGAGGTGTTAGCTTGCTTGCATAATCAGCTGCTTCGCTTCTTCCAAGTGATTATTTCCATCTTTATACATGTCAGACTCCTCTTTGCTTTAGTTATAAATTTTCTCTCTCATATACGGTATGCTTTATCAATGCTCTTTTTCTTCCAGGTCGTGATGCTGTTGCTGCATACCTTAGCTTCGTCCAACTATCTACCATGTTATGAGAACAAACAGAAAACGAAGTGGCTCCATCGCCACTTTCCAATGAAAAGAAATTGTGCAAATTTATTCCCATTTCGGATGAATGTTCCTAGTATTAGCTCTATTAATTGGAAACCAAATCTCATAATGCTAATGCAAATGTAATATTATTGAACTCGCAAGAATCGATAACGGTAGCTGTCTCCATCTCTTAACATGTTGTATTCAATATTAGTGTACCAAGCATAAAATCATCACAATATGTGAAACTACACTGTATGAAATTAGTTTAGAGGCTACTCTAGATCTCTCCGTGATTGAACATCACATAACTGATTGTTGTTATATACTTTTGTGTTCTTTGAGTTCTTTGAAAATATCCATTTGTTTTATTTGTATTCGTATAATTATGTGCTTACGACTAAACCAGCCACTGAAATCTGAGTCCAAAACCAATTTATAGACGGAGGGTTGCTTTTAAGATCGGAGGCATTTTCTGGAGGTAGTTTGAAATATCGATGGTCCTTTGCAGGAGTTAGCCGAGAATGTCCATATGTTGTCAAATCCGACCCAACTGGGTCTGGCATTTTGTTCAATGCGAGGACTCGGAGGTGCTTTTGGCAGTCTGTGGGCGAGGTCGCAAGCGTCTAAACGCGAAAGCTAATCCACCGCGGGCGTCAACCCACTGCGATTAAGTTTTTGGAGTGAATTGAATTGTGGATTATAAGCGAGTGAATAAAACGAGGAGGTCTATAAAAAGAAAATGCTAGTGCTTTTGTAGCTTTGCAAATGTAGTTATTGAACAGTGGAGTCGAACATTCGTTACTGTTCGACTGAGGCTGATTGCAGCTTTAGTAATTGGGTGGTTGTTCGTTGTTATCGTCGGCCAGGGGTCAACTGGCTGTAGAGAGCGCTCTCGTGCCTGGATCAGTGTCCATTCGGCGAGATGGCCCACGATGCTTGACCTTCTAAGCATCTTGCTTATCAGTGATCCTAGTGAGCGCGACTGGATGGCTCGGGAAGCCCGTTTCCCAAAAATGCCTTGTGCCTGTGCCTTTTGCGGTCCATGCGGCCACCTCAATTGCGGGTTACATTGACATGGGTTCGACCCATTGATGATGTTAACGTTCGGTTAATGCGTACTAGATGCGGCAAGCATCCGTAGTTGTAGGATTATTACAGGCACACCATCGATGGTGCACCGAAGAATATAACTGACGATGTCTTCTTTGAGAAGCGAGGTGGGAATGCCGCGGGGGCCATAAAACCCCCTGTAAGTATTATGTAACAAGCACATTACTGCTAAAAGCTGAATGTTTGTTGTTTTGGTTGCATTACTGATTGTGGAATTGACTGAGTGTGTGACCACCTGCTATATGAAAGGACTTGCCATTCGCCTTGCACCCCCAGTAGCATGTTTCTGATTTACAACTCAAGACAGCATGGCCGCTATGGAATTTATAGTAAGTCGCCAGTTCTTGTAAATTTATGTATGTGGCCGATCTGAATCTAGGAAAAAATAAATTAGCCCGGGGCATCGAAAATATGTGCCTGCATTATGTTATTATTCCATAGAAAAAGATACTGAGAGGTATCTTCGGAAAAAAATATGAATAATGTATACAATAAGTTAGGAAGAAGATTATTTTGGTGTAGCCTCGCATTTCTTATAGATGTACAAACACCACTAACGAATTTGTTTTGCAATTTATATCAATGTAGAAATGAGAGATAGACCGAATAGTTTATCTTGCCGAAGTTTATTTGTTAGTTAAGAAAAATTGTTTGGGTTCATCGGTATGATAATAAACGTATGGCGGTATATTTCGCTTTTACTAAAGATACTATTTCTAAGATTATTTATACCTACAAACATTTGTATTAGATGCCTTACCTTTTTTGTCATACAAATGTTTACCAAAATATATAACGGCTAAGCAAAGTACCGAAAATTGTCTAAATTATTCAAGAAAACTAGCAAATAAGAAACTGGGTATTATTTACATACACAGAAACTTATTATTATACTGATACTTTAAAGTAAAAATTTTTCAGAATAATATATTTCCCGATATAATAGTTAAGAGAAAATATTATTTAACTGGGATCAAGTGTCAGTTAAACATAAATTCATAATCAGATATTCGCATTTAGAGGTTAATTAGTATTCCAAATACAGGAAAAACATACATTAAAAATTCCAGCTTATAATGTGGCGACTTAACTGAAGAAATTCTCAAAGCTAATTAAATTTAAAGACGGAATTGAAGCCGAAATTTCATGTTCCATGAATTTGAAATTTATGGAGGAAGCTAATTTAATATTCACTGTAAATGTTTGGGATTTCAAGCTCCAGAAACTCGCTTTGGTTTATCTGATTAGAATTCGTTAGTTAAAATTTTATTTTTAAATGGAGCTTTTATGGCTGCAATAATAAAAGAAGCAGTAAACTTTTGTTTCCGATTCTAATGGGAGCAGAAAGCCGCCTAAAACTGTCGCGGTTTATCTGTTTTAGAACTACTGTCACTCATCCTCGGAAACATAAATTTCGTGTAACAAATTTCTGGTGGTATCTTATGAAAAATTCATCGCTGTAAAATTAAAACATTAGAGTTATGTCGCGATAAGAGCGGTTAGGCCTAGCCATAAGATTGCATATGCAAATGTCCGCCAATATTTGTTTCTGGAAGATTGGCCCATAAAGATACTGGGTAGGTGTACAAATTCAAGCTATTTTACGGCTCGTTTTTATGGCTCCGCACACGCACGAAAAAATACACGCCAATTGGGGTGGAAGGCGAAAGACGACATTGGGTTGACAAGCCCGGGGTCGTAAATTGCGTCCTTTTGGAATCATTGCGAGTGCACGTTCCACTTTTGCCACAATTCGCCAGGCCATTAATCACTTACGCCGAAAGGTAATTAATACCGCAGAGGCACCACTTCCGGCGATTAAGAACAAATCATTTCACACTTTTTGAGGCGGCGTATGATGAGAACAATTTATCTTGCTCAAATGGCCCGGGGCAAACCAAATTTGGGTCTGTATTACAACACGCCATGCAAATTCGGAACGCACTGGCGATTTCCTCCCACCTTGAGAGACACGCTCACCGGCGCCAGTGGCGCGCTTGGAAGGGCTTGGAATTAGACTGTGATAAAATGTATCGAAATAAATATTCCAATTGCTTTCTTGACCATACAACATCTAGAAATTTTTTATCGTTAGCACACTGATTTACTAGATTTGAGTGGTAAGTTTTATTTATTAAACCTTGTTGTTACCGATACAACCATTTTCACCTTTTCTTTTGACATAAATGTTAAAATCTAACTAGGATAAATATTATTAAGTGCTATCACAAACAGAACATAACTAGATGCAGCTAAAATAAGAAATGTTTGTTTCAAAATCTTGAGAGGCAGAATGCAGGTCAGCTGCACAC